>NDXB01002588.1:0-138608 GCA_002631895.1 Agapornis roseicollis
TTCTTTCCTGTTAGGGTGGTGAGGCACTGGAACAGGCTGCCCAGAGAAGTGGCATCCCTGGCAGTGTTCAAGGGCAGGTTGGACGAAGCCTTTGGTGACATGGTTTAGTGTGAGGTGTCCCTGCCATGGCAGGGGTGTTGGAACTAAATGATCTTAAGGTCCTTTCCCACCCTAACTATTCTATGATTCTATGATCAAGTGTGTTAGCCAGTGCGAATGTTACCAACTTTTTGTTTTGCAATCAACTCTCCTCTCCCTTCTCTTTTTTAATTTAAAAGAGGCAATGAAGGGAGGGAGGTGTTTTCAATCATCAGAATACAAGGTGGTGAAAATATTTAGCTAATTCAAAATAGTGTAGAGGGCTGATTTTCCACTGGGGAGTGAAAATTCCCATTTTCTTTTTGTGTTAGTATTTAGTAAGAACCAGTTTCTATGGTTCCATTATCCCATTCCTTCCTCCTGCTGGCAAAAGCTGATTTCAAACAGTTCTCTTGAGGACTGCTTGTATGACTGAAATAAAATCATACACATGAGACTGAATCAGGTCCCATGAGCTGAGCTTAATTCTTGTCACTGGAGCTGTTTCAAGAGACCGGAGTGATCATCTTTAAATACCTTATTTCTGAAATATACCATTCAGGATAAACACTGTTTAGCTGTGTAATTGTAGCAACTGGTTGATAATAAACTATCGTACACCAATATGCATTCAAACTTAGATAGGGGAAGTTCACGTTAGATACAAAGTTCTTCACTATGAGGGTGGTGAGGCAGTGGAACAGGCTGCCCAGAGAAGTGGTAAATGCTCCATCCCTGTCAGTGTTCAAGGCCAGATTGGATGGCATCTTGGGTGACATGGTCTAGTGTGAAGTGTCCTTGCCCATGGCACAGGGTTGGAACTGGATGATCTTAAGGTCCTTTCCAACCTAAACCATTCTATGATTCCATAATATTTATTAAGAAGATGAAACTTTCAGAGATTCAAGGTATGCAGTGGATCAAGCTGTTAAATTACACAGATCATCAGGGCTCGAAAAGCTAACAAGAGGGCTCACCAGTGTTATGATACTGATTTATATAAAGTTTGAAAAGTTAGAGGTTCTCTATACAGACATATTAAACCAGAATGTATTTATAAAATAATCATTGGATACTGTATCAGTGACAGTGTTTGATTTTCTACACATGACCATTTTGCTTAAAATTGCCTACCATTTCTCTGGCCTGTCCTCTGTGGCTCAGGACTGTGTTGGTCTGTCACATTGCATATCGTGCTCCTGCTTTTTCATGGCCTGCTTGCAAGCAGCTGTGCTAGAGGGGTTGCTAATTATGTATCAGCTTAATAAGTGTGCATTGCTCTACAGGGACAAATAGAGTTCTTACGTTAAAAAGTCCAACCAGTTCAGTGGCCTGAGTCTGCATGTTCCCTACTACTTTCACATGTTGTCCCATCAAGCAGAGATGTATTTACAAAACAATACCTGCTTCAGTAAAGGTGTAAGCATGGAAACTTGGGAGGAAAAGGTGTTTCATTTCCTTGTTTTGGGAAGTACCCTATGTGCAACAATATTTGCCCATTTTATTTTGCTGCTGATTAGGATCATCAAATGTTGTTTCTCGCTCTTTGTGTTTTTAATGTTGAAAAAAAAAAAACCCAACCCTTTAACCTTTCTTTCTCATTAAATGTTCTGCAAGCCGTACAACACTTAAACAAGCATCCCACATGAGGGGCTCTTGACATCAGAGTTTTCTTTCACAGATGCCTGATTACTTCCCCAAAGGTGTCTGATTACTCTTGGCTGGAGTCTCAAATGATGCTGTTTCCCATCAGTGAGAATTCACCTGAAAGTACTATCTTGTCATGGTTTAACCCCAGACAGCTACTGAGCCCCATGCAGCCGTTTGCTTACTCCCATTGGTGGGATGGGGAGAGAAGCAGAATGGTAAAAGTGAGAAAACTCATGAGTTGCGATAAAGTCAGTTTAATGGGTAGAGCAAAAACTGCACATGCAAGCAAAGCAAAACAAGGAATTCATTCACTTCCCATGGTCAGGCAGGTGTTCAGCTATCCCTGGGAACGCAGGGCTCCATCACACTTCATGGTGACTTGGGAAGGCACCACCATCACCCTGAATGTCCTCCCTTTCTTCTTCCCCCAGCTCTATACAGTGAGCATGACGCCCTATGGCCTGGAATATGCCTTGGGTCAGTTGGGGTCAGCTCTCCTGGCTGTGTTCCTTCCAGACTGCTTGTGCACCCCCAGCCGCCTCGCTGATGGGATGAGAGGCAGAAAAGGGCCTGACCCTGTGTAATTTCTGCTCAGCAATAACTAAAACATCCCTGAATTACCAACCTTGTTTCAGCACAAATCCATAACACAGCTACTATGAAGAAAATTAACTCTACCCCAGCCAAAACCAGCACATATGTTTAGTTTTGATCCTAGACTAAGTTAAATAATGAGCAGTCATAAATTCACTTTAATAAACTTACTTAGCTTTGGACTCTAAATTAAACAGCTGGGAGAGTTCTCTTGTAGTGCATGGGCAATCATTTTCCTTGCTGTTCTTTGTTATGTGGTAATACTACAGTTTGGAAGTCCTTGTAACTGGATGCTGCTAAAACATGGATAGAAGATACATGATTTTCCCTCCTGTGTGCTGTACACTGGAGGCATGGCTCCAGCTATCGACCTGCGGTCAAAGGTACAGCACTGCTCAAGCAAAGCAATTTAGTTCTTATTCACTGTTTCATGGCTCCTGATGTTAGAAATTAAACTAAGGCCTCCTACAAAGGTACTTAGGCCTGCCTGGTGTTGGAGTGCACCTCCACTGCAGCAGTATCCAAAGCTCCAGAGATGCTGTGCAGTGACATCATCATTTTGAGGCAAATAGTTTAGAGCATTGGTGGCAGTGTTTTTCAATGAGAACAAGTTATTTGTCTCATTTATAGCCTTTGTTATTACTTCCAGTAATTTGTTTTTGCTTTCTAAATGCCCATGTTTTATGAGAACTCTCAAAACAGCTTTGCAGTCTCTTCATGTCCTCGGGTTCTCTCTGGGAGGCCAAAGGGAGTGTTAGGCAGAAAAGTTCTACTCATGCAGAATGTATGTATGTATTTTAGTCAAACCTAAATGACCACAAAATACTCTGTAGCATTAAGTGGAATCTGTCAAAAACAAGAGCATAGTAAATTTAAATGCAAAATGATACATAATTGAAATCTTAACTTGGGATTACTAAATCAGAATGATAACTGGTTATTTTCTTTAAATATCTTGGGGAAAATGAAAATGAGCAAGAACCTTTTTAGTTAATCTACAAAATGTTTACCATGATAGTTGGTTATTCTTGTCCTTTGGAAGAATCTTGGAAGATTTCTTCATAGATTACCGTACTGTGAGGGTGCTGAGGCACTGGCACAGGGGTGCCCAGAAAAGCTGTGGCTGCCCCATCCCTGGCAGTGTTCAAGGCCAGGTTGAACGGGGCTTGGAGCAAGCTGCTCTAGTGGACGGTGTCCCTACCTGTGGCAGGGGTTTGGAACTGGGTGAGTTTTAAGACCCCTTCCAACCCAAACTATTCTATTAACAAGTCCTTCCCAGTTTCCTTGGATAACTCTACTTTTCCTACTTCCCTTTTTGATTTCACTTTGTTATGAAGACTGTCCTTTCCTAATTCCATTCCCCTTTAATCAAGTCAGCACCCTACTACAGTGTGCTGGGGCAGATGGGTCTATGTATCATCATTAGGATTGCTGTTGGCTCAGCAGACGGGCTCCGTGCAAAAGGTTGCACATGAGGGTGGTAAAATCGTGCTGCTAATTGCTTGCCCTTCATCATCTCTGCACTGCAGACCTGCCCAGCTGCCACTATGCCTCAGTGCTCCAAGTATATGTACTAACCTATTGCTGTGCGAGTTGCTTGATGTGCACCTCCAGTACATGCTGTAATCCCATTTTAGGCAGAAATCAGAGTGCTCCTTTGGCATATCTCATCCCTTCCACCTTTTTTGTGTCTTGCTTTGCAGTGCTGGGTCATTGTGTATGCAGCTGTCTTGGAGTACATCATGCAAAAGCAGGAAAGGACAGGCTCCTGCCTTGCAAAGATCCTCAGATGAGTCAGGTGGAAGGCAAAACATTTCAGGAAAAGCCTGACCCATTTTGCAGGGGAATCAGGTACAAAAAGATGTGCTAGATATACCTGACATAGGTCTTGAGCTTCCCCTCCTAGGGGCTCTGTTCTGCAGGGTTCTGTTTTCACCTCTAGTAACTTCCATGTGGTTGTAATGTGAGTAGTGCCTGTATGTAGCAGACATAGATATATTATTACATTTATTAGTAAACAACAAATGATTGCTTGCACCTGTTTAGATATTATAAAGGGCCCAAACCAAAAGAGCAAGAGGAATTCAGTATGAAAGTTTAAGTATGTTTTATGTTCACAGCTGCCACCAAAGCTGGAAGAGCTGAGCACTTGTAAGGAAGCCTGATGATTTGTTCCATTTACACCTGCAGGGAATTCCTTTCTGCACCGCCTACTTGCTGCTCCAGCTGTTTGGCCCACAGAATTACTGGCTAACATGGCAAATCCATGTCCTTCTGGCAGGAAATCCTCTTTTCTTCCCCTGTTGATGTAGCATGTGCCACTGAATGTGATTACACATGCTGCATCAGAAGCACTGTATAAATAAGGACACAGGTGTACATTTTAAACACAAGTCACCCTCTGCATGGCCACGTGTATGTGTGCAGTACAAACACCAGACTTGCAGGGCAGATCCTTGGCGGGCATCAGTTGAGCCCAGCATGGCATCTGATGGTGCAAGGCTGATCTGCACGCACTGAGGATTCAGACCACAGCTGTAGAAACAGTGTTTGTGAAATATATGAAATATTTGGGCTCAAACCAACACAGTAAAACACACAGCCCGGGCCTTTCAGTAATACAGGGTATGCTGCTGTGATGTCACGGGTACTCAAATGCTAGAAAGCAAGCCATACAGGAATGAATCCAAATATTGGTTGTGTGTTCACCTCGAGAAATGGGCAGGTAGCAGAGCGCAAAACCCAGCTTGGTCAGAACCCCTCCATCAGAAGTGCACCATGTGCCAGTTTATTCCCCAGGGTGCAAAACTAGTGTAGGGTCTGTCACTGACTCTCACACCTTTAGAGGGCTTGAAGCATAGTGAAAAGTAGGAGCAGGGAAGATAAACAGTCTGTCTCCTAGCTACATTCGGCCTGTGGATAGAAGTCAGTGAACACAAGTATTTGTATGTACGGCATGCTCCAGGGCCTGCGATTGCCTGCTGGTGAAGTGCAGGCAAAGGAAAGGAAAAATGCATACTTTTCTTTAAAGCAATTATCCTTATATAGTAATAATGCCATT
The DNA here is from genome assembly GCA_002631895.1 of Agapornis roseicollis. Taxonomy (NCBI): domain Eukaryota; kingdom Metazoa; phylum Chordata; class Aves; order Psittaciformes; family Psittacidae; genus Agapornis; species Agapornis roseicollis. The sequence continues at coordinate 5,384 of NDXB01002588.1, forward strand.
TATAAGCACTCCGAGAAGTTAACAACATACTCTAAAGCAAAGCAAAAAAAATATTGCAAATGTTTATTAAAAGGAGAATGGGGGAAAATACTGTAAGTATGCCTCCTAGCACTTTTCTGTGTATTAAAGCCTGTGTTGTCTCTGCATGTGATCCTCATAGTCTATTCATTATCCTTTGGGAGCACAGCCCTTGCTGAACTCTGAGATTGAATGCGACAGCCCAGAGCATGCTGTTGTTAGTTATGGATCAAAGTCGCTTTCCAAGCATCTCCATTGAGTCTTGCCAACGTAAGGTAGCTGAGTCTGGCACTGTATCACTTTCCTTACCATGACACTGCTGGCATGGCACTGAGAGCAACTGTGAGTTTTCTCATTGCAGTATAACCCATATTTCCACATTTCAGGGCAGCTGTATCTATAGTTGAAAGTATTTTTCTTCCCTTCTCTGTTGGTGGCATCACTTTTGACTTGACTGCAGCTGGGTTTCTGCAGGGGGCTGCAGGGCTGAGTGAACTTAGTGCACTATTTTGCCAGTAACACTGCCATGGATGTCAGTTTTCAGGCTACTCCGAAATCAGATGGGAAACTTGAGGCTGAGTTGGGTGTTGTTACAGTCAGCAAGTGGTCCATCCATCCTGCAGGACTGGCCCTTCCCAGTGCTGGGTCAGAGGGGAAAGAAACACCCTTTCTAACCCAAGAGGTTGGCCACTAGCTTGTTTTGCCCTTGCAGGGAAGAAAGTCATGAAACCCCCATACTGAGCTCTTGCTGTACAGCCAGGAGCTTCCTCACAGACCAAGACCCTTGTCCCTGTCTTTTAGCTACCTTTAAGCAGTCTGGAGTCAGTAACACGCTATGAGCATATCCTGATGCCCACATATTCCTCCCTTCACATACCAGTTGCCTTAGAAGATCCCTGGCCATCTCACCACAGGGAATTCAGGACTGGCATGTTGCTTTTCTGTGCTGAAAATTGTGAGGGTTTCAGCACACAACGTGTATCCCACAGTACTGAGGAAAGGAACGGCATTGCTGAGACACGCAGCAGCAGGGAGAGTGGGATTTTCCAAAAGAGGGCATAGCACAGCTAGAAATAACTGCTTTTAAAGTGGTGACATTTTTATGCATGGAAGAGCTAGCTTAGACCATTTTTAGAGGATTTTATAAATCCCTCTGAGCCCAGTGCAACTGGATTCATCATATGAGGCACCTGTTTTACAGGGAGAAGGTATATGAGCAATAACTGACTATACAATTCTTGCACTCTTTCAGACTTTCCCTAAATATCTCTTTTTATAACCATAGGTAGCATATGCAAAAAAGCATGATGAAACCCAGAAAGCTTGGCTGGTTTTGCATTTCTGTGTTTGAAAGAGCAATGTGGGCTGCTTTAAAAAGAGGAGGAAAAGCTGTAATGTTCTCTTGCAAAGCCCTTTCTGCATTTATGGGTGTGTCTTAATATCAGTGGTTAGTTTCCGCAAAACAATAAGCCCCCTTTTTGTCTTTCAGCTCTCTGAAATGGAGCTGCCAGGAGCTTTTGGATTAAGCTTTATCAGGCTGCAGTTAGGAAAGCCTCATGGAGGTTACGTCGCCAAGTACAACATACAAATCAAATTACGGGAGAGATGAATGCAGAGTTGTTAAATTAATTTTGTTTGTTCCAGCCCATTGGAATGTTTTTAACATGAAGACAATAATTGTCTGCTGTATGGCTGGGCTGGCCAGCGCTTAGGACTGTCTTAGCATGCTGCCGTTGTCTGTGAGTGGCAAGCAGGTTTTCTCCAGGCTTGAGTGAGCCCTGGAAGACAAGGTTAGCCAAGATGCTGGCTTTGCCCCCTGCCTTCCCCAGTGAGCTGATCTGCAGAGAAAAGGCTGTATCAAGCTCCTACACATGGTCAACAGCTGGAAACACTGGCTGAGGCTGCCATGAGTTAGGTCAGAGGGCTTTCTCCAGATCCAGCCCTCCCTCTTCTGCAGGACTTCTCCATGAGTTTCCATAAGCCAGCTTGTTTGCTGTTTTCCCAGTTCAGGTCTTCCCCAAGAGAAGGGTGAGGGGGGGTTCACTCTTAAGAGATCTGAGTTCTGCCATGTTCAGGGCATCACTGCCTGCCATGAGGCATGTCCATGGTACTGCACCAATGGTACTGTACCTATGGTACTACAAACACACTTACCTGCTGCTGAGTGCCTTCAAGATGTAGCTCTGTGGCCCTGGTTTCTGCTTCCAGGAGAGTTGGTACAGATGGTCTGTTAGCCAGGACATCATGGCTTTGATGTCCTGCTGGACCTATGCAAGGCCAGTCCATGTATCTGCTCACCCCAGAAAGACATCCTGAAAGCCCCCTCAATATTATTGTTATCATTTTGGATCATAACTTGAAAGAGAGCATTAGTAATATTTGTTTCTAAAACCAGCTGATACGCAGAGGATGTTCAGGTTAGATATAAGGCGGAAGTTCTTTATGGTGAGGGTGGTGAGGCACTGGAACAGGCTGCCCAGAGAAGTAGTAACTTGAACACATGGCAGCGTTCAAGGCCAGGTTGGACAGAGCCTTGGGCAACATGGTCTGGATTAAGGCATCCCTGCCCATAGCAGGGGGCTGGAACTGGATGATCTTAAGGTTCTTTCCAACCCAAACCATTCTATGATTCTATGGTTCTATGCTGTGTCAATGTGAAATGATGCAGGTTTTTGGTTTCAGTTCTTTTTGTTTTCTCAAGTAATTGTGAATGCACAGGCTTGCATTTCCCTCTAGCATGTCCTGATTCAGGTCAGAGGAGGATCCAAACTTCTCCCTCCCTGTCCCAACCTCCTTCTGCATTTCTGTGTGCCCTTCAGCCTCACTTCTTGCAAAATCAGTGGAAGTGCGGTAGCTGTACATCTAAAAAGAAAAGCAAGCAAGGAGCCTGTGATTCTTGTAATCTTTCAGGAATCCAAGGCACACAGAATATTGAAAGGAAAATTAGATCTCTGGAAAATGCCAGTTATTTTATAGATGATCAAATCATTGCACTTTTTTTCTTGCCTTTCAGACATTTGCTGCGTTATTATGTATCACTTTAATTAAATCATCAAATTGAATTATTGGATCAAATGAGTTTTTATTCCACTGTGTCCTGAGCAGGTTTGGTTAAATAAATGCAACCATATGTTTCATTTTATGAAAAGATTTCTTTTTTTGCCCATTCATAAGCTGTTAAAAAAGTGGCTGAACAGAAGAGGTTGGTTATTACTTAATTACATCAGGTACTGCTACGTGCCTTGGCGTAATTGGAGCAAAGTCATACTAAGTCATGAAAAATGTGTAGTATTTACTGTGAAATAGCAGTATTGCAAATTGTGGCTCCTTTAGCTGGCTGTGAATGAGGCTTGTCCTCCACAGAACTTGTCCCAGTAAAGTCATTGGGGTCATTCAGCTGCTGGAAGCTTTTCATGACCTTCTTGGACCAGAGAGGGCCTTCAAACTTGGAGCCTGTGAGTCCTCTATTTACCCTTGGGAAATACCTACTTGTTTCCTCTGCTTGGCTATGCTGAATGGCATCAAAGCTGGCTGCAGAGTGGCATGGAATAGAGGACATGACAGTCCATTCTCCCTTGGGTGGCTTGGGGTCCTTGTCTGAAGAGAATCTGGCTAGCCATGGTTCAGAGGGGTGTTACAATTAAGGTAGATCTCTCTGTCTCTTATGAAGGTTACCTGGATGAGTTATTTCTAGAACTGTTTGATTCATGATTACTTTAAGTATATAAATCTCTGCATGTCCTCCTGGAGGACAAGGAATGGGTAAGACTTTTAGGTCTGGGTAGTCCTTCACCCTGGCCCAGGGTGAAGTGCAACCAGTTTATCTCTGGATTTGATTAGGTGGAACAATAAAGGCTGGCCTGGCATTTTGAAGAGTAATTTTGTGGTGACAGCTTCAAAAAGGGGGAGTTATGATTTATTGGTGCAGTTATCAATAAACAGTGATATCAGTGAGAATTGATCTGGCCATCTCAGCAGAAATTGGTGAGCATGGAGAGGCATCACAAGGATTGTGAAGCCTTGTATACAGTGACAAGGATTACTTTCAGATGTGCTGTCTTGGCTGGGTCCTCAGCACCTTCATGCCATGCTCCCTGCAGAAACCAGGGAAAGGGTCTGCAGGCAGCAGACTGAGGTTGCTTCTGGCTTTGCAGCTTTGCCAGCAGGATGCTGTGTTGTTCCCTTAAACTCAGTGTAAATAGAAGCTCGTATTCATTTTGTCAGTGATGTGAGGTACTGCAGGGTTTGTTTGCTTTACTGGATGATCCTTGTGGGTTGAGCAGAAGGATCTATTGCAGAACTCCAAGATCGTCACTACTCATGGCAGGAGCAAACACCAAATATCTTTCCTGCCCAAGCATATTTCTGCAATGGATGTTCTCTTGTTCAGGCTAGCTACAAAATGTGAGTTATAACTGCACAAATGCATTTGACAGGTATTTTTCTATTGAACTAGTAATGCTGGTGTTTACAGCATTTAGTCATTTTTATTTAGGAGCTGTAGCTATTTCAGTAATGTAACATTAGAGCTACACGACCAACCTGCAAAGTCCAGGCAATAGGAACAGACATTTCTCGCCTTCAGTGCTGCCAGGACTCTTCAGAAGTGAAATAATGGCCAAAGATACACACAGTCACATACCTGCAGAGCACAAATAAGCTGAATGTATTGGCTTTAAATGGAAAAGGCCTATTGGGAAAAATAATTCTGCAAACAGTGTCAGCATGATGGGCTGGGTGACACTTTGACTTTCCCTGGCAGAAGAGACCAGTTCCTTTGCCACGGCACATTTAGGTGTTTAGGTATAGTAGCAAGTGATTTTTCTTGGTTCAGAGTTTATATTGGGAAAGAGAATGTGAGAATCTGTCCTGAATTGTGTATTTTAAACATGATTTTTAAAGCTTGGAGGAGATCTGAACTCTTTATACGTGATGTATTTTTTTGGTAGCTTATGAGTGCCATCTAGTGTTCTCCATCAGTACCCTGACCTTTACATCTCTGGTTTGAAAAGTGTTTTCTTCAACTGCTGGGAGTGGGATGGGCACATCTTAGTCCTGAAGTGAAGACTGGTTTGTTCCTGGGCTTGGTCTTCACTGAAGAAGTTTGGGGGTTGATGTCTGCATTAAGCAGAAGCTGTGTCTTTGCCTGCTGGTTATGCTGTTCCTATGCTGACATCCCCAGCAACTTACACTTGTGGAAGGCATTGATTCTGGTGGCTGGCTGCAGGGTCCCCCTGCCTGTTATGAAAAGGAGATGGTCATCAGATGCCACTCTTCTCTGTGCTGGTAATACATTACTGTCAAACAGTTGAGAATCTATGAATGAAATAAATAAACAAGAATAAAGTAAGATGTGTTTATGTGCAAAAACATACTAGGGTAAGAGGAGAATACTTCCTGATGTAACAGTGTCACATTTTCATAGAATCATAGAATAGTTAGGGTTGGAAAGGACCTTAAGATCATCGAGTTCCAATCCTCCTGCCATAAGCAGGGACACCTCACACTAAACCATGTCAGCCAAGGTTCTGTCCAACATGGCTTTGAACACTGCCAGGGATGGAGCACTCACAACTTCCTTGGGCAACCCATTCCAGTGCCTCACCACCCTAACAGGAAAGAATTTCTTCCTTTTATCTAACCTAAACTTCCCCTGCTTACGTTTGAACCCATTACCCCTTGTCCTGTCACTACAGTCCCTAATGAAGAGTCCCTCCCCAGCATCCCTATAGGCCCCCTTCAGATACTGGAAGACTGCTATCAGGTCTCCATGCAGCCTTCTCTTCTCCAGGCTGAACAGCCCCAACTTTCCCAGCCTGTCTTCATATGAGAGGTGCTCCAATCCCCTGATCATCCTCATGGCCCTCCTCTGGACTTGTTCCAACAGCTCCATGTCCTTTTTATGTTGAGGACACCAGAACTGCACACAATGCTCCAGGTGAAGTCTCAAAGCTATTATTATAAAGTGAGGTTCCAGCTATTTGCAGGGTGTGCAGACACACAGGAGTATTTACCTCCATCATACAGCAGTAGACTGTCAGGTCAGGGAAGCTGGGGCCCAGGTGATCTGACTTCCTAATGTTCCACTGCAGAGCTCTTAAGTGACCGAGTTAAAGTGTGTGTGCAAATGTCAGGACTGAAAATAAGTCAAGAACTAAGCAACCTGTCTGCAGAGAAGGGATTCTCTTGCTCCCTTTACTCTGGAGAGCAGAAAGCAGCTGCAGGTGGTATTAAATCCCATTGGTCTCAGTGGATTGCAGTCTAAGCTATTACTGTAGGTAAGGGCATTAAAGAAAATCTTGGCTCTTTAAAGCGAGGCACAGTTCTTCCTGTTTATTTTCTCTTGGATATTTAGAAAGACTTCATGTGTTTTCCTTCTGTTTTTTAGCTTGCAGCACTCCCCCGGTCAACATGAAAGTGCAGCCTGTAAACAGGACAGCATTACTTGTAACCTGGAACCAACCAGAAACCGTCTACCACCCTCCTATCATGAACTATATGATTTCATATAGCTGGACTAAAAATGAAGATGAAAAGGAGAAGACTTTCACCAAGGACAGTGACAAGGACCTGGTAAAACCACAGCACCAACCCCAGACATGTGTATCAGGCTATCCTTACATTGTTATTTTTCTCAGTAGAAGGAAGTAGAAGAGGAAAGCAGTTGTTACCTTATAGACAGCCTAGTGTTTGGCTCACAATGAACTGCTATTAAAACGCTCAGCTTTAGTTGAACATTGCCTAACGACTATCCAAAACACTGGAGTGTGAATTTATAGTTTATGGGAGTGCATAAAGGACTAAATCTGCAGACACTTTTTCACATACTGTTGCTGAGAAGCAGCTGGCTCAGGAAGCGGTTGGGCTCTGAATACCTTTTGGCTTGTGTTCAGCTCACAGATTTTCACACTGAAAATCTGATACCCCCAGATCTGTTCCTGAGCTCAGGCTTTTCACTGTGCCTAGCCCCTTGCAGTCTTTGGAGCAGTTTCTGGCAGCAGGTGCTGCCAGCAGTACAACATGCATGGTCAGGGCTATAAGATCATTGCACAGTAGCCCTGTACAAGCCCTGCCTACGTCTGGCAACAGGAGAAAAAGAGGGAAGAGTGAGACAGTTCCAGAACAGATGGAAACAGTGATCTGTCTTCTCCATTTAGGATTTGATCTGCTTGTCATTCTTGTCTAAGTGGAAGCAAGTATTGTACCGGTCTTTAACATTCTCTGCATATAAAATCAAAGTGACACATTCGGATTTGAAAGGCCTCCGTTTATTGTTAATCAAAGAAAGCCTCTAGAATAATGAAATCAGTAATTGTATATGCACATGAAAAATGCAGCAGCACAGAGTGTTATTCCTAATGACTATTATAGTTTGGGGTTTTTTTTTCAAATACACAGTCCTCTAGGCCCATTCAATCAGTTATACAATAATACTTCTCTTATTCCCTTAGATCAAGATTCTTTTACTTCATTTCCATTTATATTTTCAATTTCCCCACTAGACATTGTTATCTGGGTCACATTAGGGAACGATCTGCCTCACAAAATCAGAAAGGAACCTATTGAAAGGCACCCAAGGTTATGATGTATTGTAACCTCTCTCTTGTCATAACTTCACACTCTTAAGGGAGATTTTTATTAATCGGGTATAAGGAGGAGAGGCTTAATCAGCAAAAATGAGGTGGGCACAGTGAAATTGTCCTGTTTTATGTAAAAGAAATAATTAGAAGTGAAGGGTGTGTGATGGAGTGATAGCTTGGAAATAAATTGCAGTGAGACCCTGTGCTGCGCAGCAGAGCTTGGAGGTTAAGAAAGCAATGACAGTTTAGTCTATTTGAGGGACAAGAGAAGAAAACTTTCTCAGAGGAAAGTGCAATTTGCTTTCAGTGCTCTGTCAGAGACAGTTGGGCTATCCCATTTAGAAACCAAGCTAGACAGTGTTTTGCTAAAGAGATCACTGGTATTTCAAGTGGCCAACACAGCCACTGCTACAAGACATGATCTTGATGTGATTTAGGACTAAAGTAGCACAAAAAACTATGTGGAAGGTAGCAGGGCAGTGTCTCAGGTCTAAGAACAAGCAGGGACATCCCAGCCCAGTGTGCTGAGCCATCATGTTGTACCATGCCACTGACACCAAATTGCCATAGCCAGTTTGTGCAAAATAAAGCCAGTTTGAACATGCAGTGACTTATCTGGGTTTATCCCATGTTTGGGACTGGGATCTCCACCTATAAAAATCTCATTCTAATTCTTATGAGGTCAAATGATTTGAGATTTATTCTTTTCTAAGGAAAGCAGACTTCCATGCATGAAGACTGTCATGAAAGGAGATGTAGGACATACTCATTTCTTTCTCAAGGGCAGAGTAAGCAGAGGTTGGGTGCATCACTTTAGCCTTGCCCTCTTCCAGGGGACCAGTTAATATTCTTGTTTAGAAATAAGTTTGTCTTACATGGCATAAATGTCCTGTGTTAGCCCAATGCTTTATATATTTCAAACTGATCGTGGACAGTTCTGTGGGGGTAAAAAACTGAATAATATCTATTTTTTTTAAACAGAAGGCCATCATTAGCCATGTCTCACCTGACATCCTTTATCTGTTCAGAGTTCAAGCAGTTTGCCGAAATGAAATGCGTAGTGACTTTAGCCAGACTATGCTCTTTCAAGGTAAAAAAACCACATACATATTTTTACATTAAGTGACTCTTTGTTTGTTTAACATTTTCTTTGCAGAGTGCAAAATACGTGGAATGGTTTTGAAAGATGTTTGAATGCATGTAGACAATGCTGATTTTGGATTCTGGACATTGACTTTGTCAGAGTCCTGTTTGAAATGATGGGGGTTTGCCTGCATTTGCCTACAGGGAAGCCTATTCTGCCTCTCTGCTGACAGAGTTTGTCAGGTTTTAGGAGAATTCAGAGCTTTTGTTGGTATAGTGTTCTAAAGTTAGTTCATCAAAGACTGCTTATGCATCAGAGGCACAGCTATAGGAGAATGTGAGTCTGATCGGTGTCTGTTTTATGTAAAGAGGAAAGGAGATCAGCCCTACCTTGACAACCACATGTGGAGACATTCAGGTTTTGCCATGCACACAACCTCAGTGATTTCCAAAACACACCTATTTAAATGAACGCAAAATAACTAGAGGCTAAGCTGTCGTTTGTCATGGATTTCCTTTTAAGTTTATTGGAGAAGTCTGGTAAAGCTAAGATTTGGTAGAAGAACTTGATGTTTTCCAGTTTTTTAAGTGCCAAAGTTTTGCTCCCTCCTGGGAATTTATTACTACTCCTTTATTAAGATGGTCAAAATTCACCTCTGCTGAGAGTATTCCCTCCCACTCCAATTTATTTAAATCTATAAATGGATTACCCTTGGAATGGGTAGTGGAAGAACAAAACAAGCAGAGAGTTAAAAATTTAAATCCTTAAGATGAAGCAGGGTTGAGTCACTTGGGTTAGAGGCTGTATATGGACCAAAATAATAGAGGCATTTTTCAGTATGATTTTTGGAAAACGTGGAGGTTTTAATCCTGCTCTGTTATCACTTAGCATCTGAAGGACATCAAGCTGTGGACACAATTTAGCTGTGTTCCGATGTCATGCCACACTGTTAGCAGCATTGCAGAGAGAACAGGGATTGGACATGAAATGTCTAATCCAAGCAACACCTCCCATGTAGCTCTCAGCTTCTTAGTATCTCAGCACAGTGTTTTGGACTTCAGTTTAAGTGCCAGGCAGAAGTTAGAAAACTGGATATTACTGATTATGGCATCTCTTGGCAGATAATGGAATGGAAAAAATATTTGAAATTTGAACACTATACCTGTTTAATTACAGTTGAGAGTAAATCATTAGTAACAGTTTCGCTGGATACTCTTTGGATACTCTAGCCAGTGTTTGAAGCAGTGGAAGACACGCATTGGTGGGAGTAAATCTTGTGTTTCCTTCCATGTCTCCCCAAAAAGGAGCTCTTCTTTTGATCTTTGGCTATACCCAAGATTTAACCTAGAAAAAGAATCCACTTGATCTTTTGAAACATTCTACAGGAGCTTATAGTTGTAGTTGAGATAAATTGCAATAAAAAATAATATTATCATAAGGGCAGAAAAAAGTAGTATCACCAGCTGCTCTTGCTTCCTGTGCAAGTCAGAACATTTCATCCAGCTTGAGTTTGAAGGAGAACATGTGTTTTCTGACAGTACACTTAAGCCAGCATTGCCAGTCCTGAGTAATTAAAGACAAATGAATCTGTCTTTAGACACAAGGACAAAGTAAGGTAACACCAAACAAGCTTGAGTTACTTTTACTACAGAGACCCACATACCCATTTTGTGGTAGCAATATTCACCAACTGATTACGCAGTTTTACCAATGCCTCCCTTCCCTGTCCACTGACATGCTGTTGTTCTTTGTTTCTCAGCTAACACTACTCGAATTTTCGAGGGGACCAGAATTGTGAAAACAGGAGTGGTAAGTCCATGTTTATGGTGGGCCATAAATCAGTGCAGAGCATGAATGGGCAGCAGTGATTTTGGGGTGGCATTCCCACCAGGTGGCAGCACGATGTTGTAAATCTGTGCCTGGACCCAGCTTTCCTGGGGAGGTGGTTCAGACCTGCCACAAAAGGTTTTATAAGGAAACCTCAGTTACTGGGAGGGGTTTGGTTTTCTAGCTTCATGGCCCAAGAGGCTTTGACCAGTGGAGAGCTAAGTGTAAAGAAGTCTTCCCAAAGATGTATTCAACCCATTTAGAGGGGATTTATAACCTTAATGATGACCTGTAGAATTAAATTTAATTTCTTTATTAACTGTATGATCAGAATTACACGCAACAGGAATAAGGCTTCATACACAGCATCTTAGCTGTTACAGTGCTTTAAAGATACCTGCTACTACGTGAATAAAGCCTTAAAGGGCTCTTTGTTATAATTCTAATTCAGATAAGACCATAACAAGTCACTGAAGCTTTTCTAGTCCAGAATCAGAAACATTGATAGATTTACAGTAAAACTGGAATACAGGTTCAGATTTGAAAGCATCTTATTAGGTTATTTAATATAAACTATCCATAACCTAAATTTCTTGGCATTCTGTATACTGAAATGTTCAGTAAAATTTATGGACTGAATTCATGCTATTGAATTTAGTCTAAGTATATTACTTCTGGTCTTATTCTGTTCCAGTTTGATATACTCCCTAGTAAACAAATAACACATACAAAGCTTGAATTTGAATGATTAATGTTTGTTTAATGATGTATAGAAGTATTATAGACTTATAAAATTTGCTGTCAAATTTTAATACTTAGTCCAGCTTGGAGACTGTACATGCCAGCGAAAAGCGAATCTCGCAGTGCCTTAGGGATTCACACTGATAAGTACCCAAAAGTTTAGATGCTTATTTAAAGTTTTGGCTTGAAATCTCTAAAGCTCACGTTTTCTTCTGAGATCTCAGGTTCTCTGTGATTGCAGCTGGTCAAAAATAATGTGAGAAAGCTGCCTTTCTTGGTTTGCTGCGGCATTTCAGCTACATAGCCTGCCTGAAGCTGGGAATCACTGAGATGTAGAAATACTCTTAGGCTATAAATTTCAGTTCCAAAAATAAACATTTTACAGTTTAGCTCAACCTTCATTAGTGCCTATTTAACCCTTGTTTGTCCTGTGATGCATATACCTTTCCAGCTAATGCTCCTCCTGCTGATGAATTCAGTAATGTGAGACATTTTTCAGTAAGTGGGAGAGAGAATGTGGTCATGTTGTCTGGGCTGATCTCAGCTTTTCCACAGAATTACTCCCTCTCCTTAGTCAATTCATTTCAGTGTCATTTTCACATGTAATTCAGGAAGGGGAATTGTGTAGTATATACCAAGATCTTTTATTTCCAGTAGAGCAGGCACAGAGACCCACGTGCAAGCATACCTATACTGGACTGACATAGAATAACAGTGGCAGGGTGCAGAGGATGCCAAGTCCATGGTTCATTCACTGTTTCCTCTCAGCTCCCTGAGGGACATAGACAATGCAAGTCCTGGCTATGGGTCACTGGTAGTGGCCAGTGAGAGCCCTGTATATGGGGAAGACTGAGTATATATACATGGGTGTCACAGCCTGATGGTCCAGGTAGAGATTGTAGTGATTTGCTGAAGGGCTCCTGGTTCTCTCCAGGTCCTTCCCAGGTGCTCAGCCAGTCATGTTGCAGGTCTTTTCTATCAAGAGCAATGCCTTACAGCAGCATCAGAATAATGCTAATGGGTAAATGAAGGAAATAAAAATAGTACCATTTGAGGCCCTCCCAATGTGTGTGGGAAGATCCAGAGTTCCCTGTCAGAACAGACCCACCAGCCACGGATGCTCACGTTGGCAGCACAGCCCTTATTTTGGGACAGCCCTTATGTAACGCTGTATTTTTAAGCTTCTGTGTTCTAAGGATTAAAGTGCTGTGAGTAATGCAGCTAAAGTCATTAAACTCCTTTACATCCTCCTCACCCCTGAGAGGAAACATTATTCACAAGTCACTGGTGACGTGGGTTGAGAAGGCCCCACTGTAAAATAAAGATAAGGATAAAAAGGTTTTTTATTAGGATGATTGTTAGGAAGTGCTGAATGTGGGGAGGTTTTCTCCCTTCATAGTTTGCTGTGTAGCTCTGTAGCATGTCCCATTCCTGACTTGGTCCTGCATCCAGCTGATGCTAAGTCATTCATTTTAAGAGAATATCAACCAGAATGGGGGGTGTGTGAAAAGGGAGGGAAAAGCAAAATTAAAATCACCCCAGGTAGCACACTGGGACCCCTGCTGATGCTCTCTGCTGTGTTTTCTTCCCCTTTGCTGCTGGTGACCTCCTCAAGCCCACAGCATCTCCTGCTTCCTCAGCCGACATGGCTCCCATCAGCTCTGGCTCCTCCACATGGACCTCCTCGGGCCTCCCCTTCTCCTTCGTGTCCATGGCCACAGGGATGGGGCCTTCCTCCAGCGGCAGCCAGGCCACTGTGGCCTCAGTGGTGACCAGCACCTTGCTAGCAGGGCTGGGCTTCAGCAGCAGTGGCATCTCCTCCTTCCCTAGCAGTGTATGGCCAACCCGGCTCCCCGCAGCCGCTGCCCCCAGCAAGCAGGCAGGACGGGCTGTGGTGGCCGTCACCGAGGCTTCTGCTGCAGCCTCCCCGGGGCCAGAGCGGGACACGGCACTGACAAAGGACAGCGAGGGAGCCGAGGAGGGGGAGAAGGATGAAAAGAGTGAAAGCGAGGATGGGGAGCGGGAGCATGAGGAAGAGGAAGAAAAGGATGCTGAGAAGAAGGAGAAAAACAGGGTGACGGTGGCTGCGGAGGCACGCAATAGCACGGAGCCCAGCGTGGACGTGGCTTCCCCCAACTGGACTGCTGAGGAAGAAGGAAATAAAACCATATCAGGGGAAGAACGGAGCCAAAACATCCCCACGGCTGGAGGTGCTGAGGAGGAGAGCTTTGCTGAAGCAGACACTCAGCCCCAGCAGCTCCCATCCACCCAGGTGCCACCAGCATTCACCAATGAACTGTACCTGGGGAAGATCCCAAGGAAACCAGAAACAACAAGAAGACCCCCTCCAAAGGAGGACAGTTTTCCACAGGAATACCCCTCAGATAACAAATTCATCACCATTAACCCAGGTGAGTGACCTCCAAGAAAATTGGTTTTACCAGCATAAGACTATTGGAGTTAAAGATCATCTAGTTCCAACCCCTGTGCCGTGCGGAAAGACACCTTCCACCAGACCAGATTGCTCCAAGCCTCATCCAGCCTGTCAAATGGGAATTTGGGGGATAGATAATGACACAATTCACATTCCTTACTCATTTCCAGTATACACATTTTTGTGGTGCCTGGCTTCATCCCATGGGCAGGACCCAACCCACGAATCAGTATTGGTGAGAATAAAGGGGGAAGAATCATCCTTTTGTATTTTTGGGACACATTTCTCGGTCCTTGTAGCTTATTAGAAAGAAAAACCTGGAAAAATGTTAACCCCCAACATGCTGCATTCAGAATTTTGTTTAAAAATATAGGGGAGTGCAGTGAGCTATAGCTGTGAAATTAATTTGCAAGAGCAGGTGCTGTGCTGAGCTGGTGTTTCATGGGAAGGTTGCTGTATATGCTGTAAGCAAATTTAGTTTATCTGCAGAATTCTTCTTGATGGGGCTTTGCGATATTCTCCCAAATACAGGATCATTGCTGGTTTATTTCTCATCACAAAACCTATGTACTCTGATCTTCCAAGACAAGGCACCTCTGGCACTAGGGCTTGTTTTTAGCTATTAAAAAGGGGAAATAAAAGCTTAGTTGGCCAGAGTCTGGTATTTTCTATGTTTGTCCTGATGAGAATTGCCAGTGCTCCTGTACACACCAGCTCTGGATGTATGTCCCAACTCCGCAGTATGTACACAGCAAATATGACCTTTTGGAGGTATGCCCAGGTGATCTGCATGTGCACCAAGCCCTGCGTGGTGAGGATTTGCTGCACAGGCTTACGCAAACACAGTGTTTGCAGAAAGTCCAGTGCATAGGCACACGTTTCTGCTTGGGGAGCTCCAGGCTCAGATCTTATAACTGCAATAAGCAAGTGGAGTGCAGGCCTATGGATTTATTTGCAGAGTAAGGACTGAGATTTAGATACAATGATGAGTTTATCTGAGTGATTATGTGTATTAGCACAGCATTTATAAAATAGTGCACATCTTTCTGTTTGGGTTTGCTGTTTGTTTTTTTTTTTACTGTTACTGTTTCTTTTGCTAATCTATCCTGTTCTGTATTCTTGTTTTTCCATCAGAGCTGCGCTAGAGTCAGAGTACTGTGAAAAAACCTCACATACTTATTTTTCCCTACATCTATAAACACAGAACTGCAGATATTGTACACTCAGTTATAGCTCAGAACCAATTTCAAGAACAAAACTCAATCCAATCTTTAATAACGTTTGATACAGAAATCCTGACATGACTCTAATGCTGCGAATCATTACTGTTCTGTAAGAGATCAGATTAACAATGCAGAGACCAAGAAACCTGCACTAGGTGGTGCTGATTTTTTTACCATACACTCCTGTTTTTCTTACTCCTCGACTGGAAATCTTTTTCAAAGTCCAGTGCTCCCACTGAGTATGGTTTGAGATGACTGTCAGGCAGCTTTCAACATGCCACCTGCCCTAATCACCTTTTTAACAGGAAGGAGGGAACTTGTCCTAGCCATGGTTTGCAATGTTGGGAGTAAGCATTCAGCACCATTTAGGTTCAAACCCCAACGATTAAATCTGCGTGGGTAAACCTACCTCTGAAATAGCTGTCTTCAGTTCTTCCTGCCTTACGCTTCTCTGGTTTTCATGTGCCAGTTTCATGGATGGTCCAAGTACAGTGTCCATTATATAAGACCTGAAAGAGCCTCATGGCCTATTTTCAGCCTAATAAATTGGAGGGATTGGGTAGTTGGTCTTCTTTATTAGCTCATGACAAAGGGATTGTTTATTAGATTGGTTTTTATTCTGTGGTGAAGTTAAGTTAAAAGATTAAAATCAATGAGATGAGGAAGTATGGTTAATATTCCTACAAAGTACTTACCAGTTATTTTGAATCGTACCGCTTTAGTCTTCAGTGATTTCTGTCTCTTTTTAGCATGTAGAGAACTATCACTGAAAGAAGTTCAACACAGCTTTGCCTCCTACTAGACAGGCTCTTTTAAGAGCTCTGCTCTCTTGCAGGATTGGAGGTTGAAGTGACCCTGCCTGAAGACTGCACGTAAAGACAATCAGTCTTGAAAGGACTCTGCACATTAGGTTTTCCATGCTTATATATGGAGGGATGATAACTTAGTAAGATCGCTGTGTCTTTATAAAATGACTTCCATGTGTAGGAAATGACATCTGAAATAACCAGCACTTGTTAACTGGAGGAAGAGATAAGTGAAAGAGAACATTTTGAGATGTCTTACTGGCTGTAGGATGGAGGCTTTAAGCCTGAATCTCCAGGTGTGAGGACTTTGGCCTTCAAAGTTTCTTCAGGCAAGTCCTTCTTTTGTTTGCGTCTTGTGTCACCAGATACCTGCAGTGCCTAGCTGAAGTCTACCTAACCTGGAATTTGCCCAGATGCTTTACTAGATGTGTCTGAGTAAGGCCTGGCTGGCCTGTTGGGAGTGCTACCCCTGCAAGATGACTCTTGGGAATGCAGAAGGAGCTTTCCTCCAGGCTGGTTCTGGGTTACCAAAGACACATGCCAGCAAAACCCACAGCTGGTGAATTGGCCCATCAATCACGCACTAGCATGAAGCCTAAGACTAGTTGCTTCAGCTAAACTGTTTCCAACAGTAATATGGAAATTGGCAATTCATACAGACAGACCTGACTTAAGTCACACAAGGATTGGAGTTCAGTGAAACTCCAGATATAAGCAAGACCTCTTCCTATGAGAAAGGCCTTAAAGGTTTTCCATAACAAGGTAAACTTTATATCAAGACAGTGACCAGCAAAGCCAAGAGGACATTGACATAAATGTCTGGAAGCATTCTTGAGCATCAGGACAGTTAAAGGAGGGTGAAGGCCACTTCCAAAGTGAGCAGAAAGAGCTGCAGCTTATTGTATCCCATAGAGGGCAGGAACTTCCTTGGATGCATCTTTTCTGCAGGAAAGGAGTTTCTAAAAAGCTGTCAGGGTTTCAGAAATGTTTTTGTGAGCAGAAAGTTTAATCATTTTAAAGAGTAGAAAATTGTTTCATAACAATATACACTTGTAAAATTAATTATATAGAATCAAATTAGCAGTTGTAAGCAGATAACTGAATGGGGAAGTACTCATGAGTGTGGATGATTAGAGGAGAAGAGGGAACATGTGAGAAATTACAGGGAAAGTGCGAGGCCAATTAGTACAGCAAGGCTCATTTTCTTTTAGTGCTTATTTCACAGGCACATACACACACACCTCTCCTGAGGCCGTGTCATTATTATATTCCAAATGGCATTGGCCTCTTCTTGTCTGATGGCATCAGCCAATGCTAATGATTTTCTACTGTCACTGAACGCTTGCTTGCGTTCTCTTTCATTTTTCTGCTCATCCTCTTCTTGGTTTTGGTGCCCACATTATACTAATTGTGCCTTTGATCTGCAACTATTACACATGCAGCTGCTTAGCATTGTCCAGAACTCTCAAACCTGAACATGAGAAAAACAGCAATTAGAATGATGCTTTACCTAAAACAAAACAAAAAAGAAAGAGAACCAGCACGATTCAGTTCAGGCTAGAGCAGATACCAAACCACAGGCTTTTGGTTTGTTGTGCAGACAGTTAAACACAGCCTTTGTATTTGACAGGAGACAGCAAATAGTCTGTTATGAGCAAAGGAATAAGCTTCCAGATGGGGCTTTTGTCTGTGTCACAAGCTAGGACTGAGAACGCAGATTATGGGTTTGGCCCTTGATCCAAACTTCAGCCAGGTCCTCCCATCCTTCAGTGCTCACCCGCCTCTGCGGAGTTGCTCCCACAAGAGGGCTTTGTAAGGAGATCATGATGTGCAGTTACATTTCAAGCCTGGTGTATGCTTTAAGCAGAGCCTGAATTTAGTGGTTTAGAACAGTCTTTGCCAGGTCTGAGATTACAAAAGCCTTTTGGTTATAACCTCATTAAGATAATGAAACATCTGTGTAATTCTTTCTCCACACATGGCAAGGATTATTAAGCTGTATTTTTGTGTGGCACATGAGACACTTTACATGGCAACTTACAGGAGCAAACAGCAGATTGGCTTGAAAATAAAAGCATTGAATTACTCAATGTTTGCAAACAGTATGAATTTTGAATATCTGACATCAGGATTAAATATGATTGGCGTCAGTTTACAAAACAGTGAAAAGCCATCCTTAGTTGTGCAAAGCCTGTAAGTATGACTACTGAATGGTTGCGTTTAAAGAAATAAGGATATAGCTGCACAATGGCACAAGCTTGTATCAAAAGTAATACTTTCTTTAAAAACACTGGTTTGCCTTTTCATCATTTAATAATATGCTATTTTCCAGAATGAACTGATACCTTTGTATAAGTCCATAACTCAATTTACTTAAAGGAAAGATGAGCAGGTGAATTTCTTCTAAGAGACTGGGTGGTCAGAGGCAGTTTGGCAGCAAGGGTTTTCTTTTGGCCTGCAGAACACACATATTGTCCAGGTTAATGGTATCTGCAATGGTACAACAAACAGAACTTTGTCCTGGTTATTTGTGCAATGGCAAGGGATGATAAATGTAGATAGGTTATATATTACAGCTATGGTTGCTTATTATAGCAAGCAGTGTTACTTAAGGGAAATAAACACATTTCTATTCTCAGGAACCAGTTACCAATACATGGAAAATCAGTACATTTCACAAAGTGTAGGATGCCCCTTTCTTGCCTTGACCTTTGTGCAAGAGCTGCACTGCCAGAGCCTCTCTTGCTGCCTAATGCCCTTTAATGATCTCTGTGCCGGTGCTTCATACATCCAGGGCCTGGGTGGAACTGCTGAAAGGGTGGTTCATAAGAGTTAGGGGTTTGTCGAGACACTGGAGTGGATTTAGCAGTGCCAGGGCTCATATCGTGTGGGACCTCCTGAAACAGATATGCTGTAATAATTTTTATTCCTTCCTACTGGGATGGGTTCCAAGCCAGTAAAAGGCAAACTGAATTAATTCAACGAAGGCATATGCCACTGGAAACTGTTTACATTTCTTAGCAAAAATGGAGTTTCCTGGTCCATTTTTTAAGCTTTCTTCCCTCCCAAGTACAGCGTATGGTGGGCACCGTTACAAGGATATGCTGTTGACTCTACCAAGGCTCAACATTCTTGCTTTGGAAAAGAGTGAAATGATGACTATTTTTTATAATATTTTGTAATGTAGGAGAACAGGAAACTATGAAGTCGCAGATCTGTTTGGTTTCTGTGTGTATTTTCTTAAGGTCTTTTTCCAAGTTATCCAGTGTGCTGCCTTTCCTTAGGCTCTTCTGCCATGACACTCCAGAGACAGGCAGCAGCACTCCAGCTGCACTGCTGTTCTCCTGACCTCAGCTGTCATCCTAGTACAATTTTAATTGGCATTGGTTTGTTTAAGCTCTCTCAACACTTAAGCCATGGAAAACACCTAAGACAGTACAGGATCAGTCTCTTTATTAAAGCACATCACTGCTTGGGCATTCCCAACCAGAATTTCAAAGGTAGCCATCAGCATCCAGGAATGGCATTTGCTATTCTTGGCACTCAGCATCCTGAACATCTTCTTGTCCTCCTATCTGTGGTATAGGGAGTTGGCGGGGTCAGGTAAATGTGTTCTCCACAGTAGACTGGGTAAGAGGAGCATCACGAGCACTGCAGAATTTGTGCACTGGGACTCACCCATGCTGTGCTTACAATGGAATTTAATTTTCTTCCCATGCAAACAGAAACATATGTTTTTGTGTTGAAATATGTGGCAGTGAAACTAAACAGAATACTGTCCTTGGAGAAGAATGAAGCAATGCCCTAATGGATGTAAGGTGGTGGGACTTTTTAACTCTCCTACAAAGTTTTATTATGTTGCATGGTTTTTTTTGCTTTGTCCCTTTTACCGTTATGATTAGTAACACTTACCTCACAGGCTTAATTTTTTCATGCTGTTGAATGATTTGAAATGCACTAATAAAACCCTGATGCTGCTGGGCTTATGATTTTTGCAAGTTTGGCAAATACAGAGAATAAGCCTTTGCTCTAATTTTGGACTTGTTCTTCTCCTTATTCTTTGCTAGTCAAGGAAATCAAAGACATTCAATCAAAGTGTACATTCACTTCCCCCAAACATCCCTCTGATTAGCACCACATTTAGGCTGCTTGCTAAAGGGCATTACCTCCATCAGCCTAGTTCTTAAAACTAGAAAGATTTCTTGCTGGGCTTGCAGCAGCCTGCAGCCTTGCTCTGTTTTCAGCAGTCAGGCAAAAGCATTTACAATTAACCTTTACTTCCATGTTAGTTGAATTTTACTCCTGCCTATGGAGGAGTATAATCTAAATGCTATTAAAATAGAGTATGACTTCATATTATGTGACATCTGGTGACTTCCAATTATCTGTGTTTTGCCTGCCTATGGTGAAAAGGCAATTATGTTCTTCTGGTAGGATTTGCAGCAGTTTCAGAAGATATGATAATACAGTACTGAATGAGGGCAAGGAAGCACATTGGTAAGGAAAGACTCACGTAGGCTAAAAAGTGGAAGTCAAGTGTGCGTGTTTCAATCCTCATTGAAATCTGAAGCTGTTTGCAGTAATCCTTTCCCATTACATCCTGTTGACAGGTATTGATCAACTACCGCCTGTTTGTTAGGAAACATGAATAAGCTACAAAATCCGCTTCTGTATCTTTCTTTTATTATTCTGTCTAAAATAATGTATTCATCAAGTCTACATGAATTTGCACGAATTAGATGCCTTCTGAAATATGTTGGTACAGTGTCTATGCTCATTGGCTCCAGCGCTTGCAGAGCCTCTAGATACTCAGATATGATAGGGTAATTTTAATGAGGTGTCATGTGAAAAGTAAAGTGGAGTTACTTGGGATCTCAGGCTATTGACCAACTTTAATTTTGTTCAAAAGCTGTGGCATAATGATGTCTTCTGTCAGTTACAACACATCCTATCCACTCATTCATCCATCCATCTTGACAATCCATATGCTGACAAGCGCTTTCATATGCAGTAACTCACCAGATTGTGACAATTCTGCAAATGATGTGGCATGACACCCAACATGTTGAGGATTTTTTTTTTATTTTAAGATGTTACCAAGGAATTAATTTCTGAAGCAAAGTATTACACTGAGCTCTGCAATCAGGGCTGGCCGGTAGTGTTGAGAAACCGAGTACATTTATCTGCAAACACTGATGACAGAGCAAAGCGTTTACTTTGTTACCGGGGTGAAATGACTCAGTGGAGTACTCCACATCTGATAATAGGTGCTTGCACGATAGAGTCCTAAAATTGTCTGTGAGATTGTAATTACAGGCAGTAGTAAAATCCAAGCCATATGTGGCAATAAACACCATACTTTTGTACTCTCATGTCTCAGACTAAAGACAAATGGAGTCCCACCCTGCAGTTAGAAGATCTTTGCTCTGTTTATTCATACCATGTAAAATGGACAAACTACTTGTTTTGCTTACACATTTTTCAGTACAATAATTTGCTTTCCATTTACTGATTGGTTTTGTTATGTTTTTAACTCACAGCTGACAAGAACAGCTCCAGCATGGCCACAAGACATTCTCCTGGTAAAATGGAATGGATTATCCCGCTTATTGTGGTCTCAGCCCTGACCTTCGTGTGCCTAATTCTTCTCATTGCTGTGCTTGTCTACTGGAGGTGAGCCTATTCCCTTTTGACTGGAAACTGATCATGTTTTAAGACACATTTCAGGTGGTGGTTTTTAATGTGGTCCTGTGTTTTTTATAGTATTAGATGTTGCGGTGATAGATGCATTAGATAACTTTTTGGATGCTAAAACAGATCTGTTGGTTAACTATTCAGCTGCCTTAAATATGGGGGTTTGTGTCATGAACATGGGCTTGATAGAGCTGTAGCAGTGGTAGAGCCAGCTTTAATGCTGACAAATATTTTCACAATTAGTCCCCCTCTCTCTCTCTCTGTATTTCTATATATATGAAATATAAAAGTATCTTTGTCTTGGCTTCAAGAAAGGTGATCGTGAGAGAAAAGCCCAGTGAGATTGGCCTTGCTTCCATGGGTGACTTTGCCACAGACCTCCTGTGTGATCTTAAGCAGTTCTTTTCTTCCTTTGACTATACTTCAAGAAAGGAGGATGTGCTTGTTTCACGTTACATAGAAATGCTCTGAGTAGGAGTTCTTTAGCATAGGTGCAAGGTCTTGTAAAGTAAAGATTGGCTCTTAATGAGAGATACTGTCTTTTGTACCAATGGGCATTCATTCAGTTGTGGAATTAGCATCAACAAATCCATATGCATTTGATTTAGAGTAAATCAAAACCTGCAGCACCTTCTTGTGCCAGAACCATAACCCAAAGACACCTCATTTGTCTGGTAGTGAAGATAAACCAGGAATTAGCTTCATTTATTTAGGAATTACTTCAAAATCTGAACGGACGGGACACAGAAAAGTGCTTTTGATGAGAAATAACAGTCCATTGATCATAATATCTGGAGAATCAATTAAAAAACCCTACCAAGCTGGTTTTCAGTACACCCATTTTGCTGACAGTTAACTGGCAAATTGTTGAGGCTGGGAACATTTGAAAGACTATAAATAAATAGATGACAGTAGTCATGTAAAAATCATTTCTACTAACATTTGCAAGTAATTAATATTACTGCAGTAAGACAATGAATAAAACTGCAGTGATGAGTGCACAAAAGCTGAAATTTGAAAGGTTCAGAAGATCCCATTGTAATGTCTTGTCCTCTAATATGTATTTTCTTCACTTGAAGGACTAAACTTAGTCACAAGTCCTTGAAGGATATGGTATATACAAAAGCACTGCAATGTAGGGTTAGCAATATTTATCTTGTATTGGTACAAAATGCTCTTCTGAGGAGGAAGGGCTTTGCAATAAAATGCTAAATGCTATTATCAAGAAGAATGTTGATACCTCTTATTGTTTAGAAGATGTTTCCATTCCCTGCAATGACACTAATGGATTGTGAGAAATAATTGCAAAATTGGTGTTTAATTCACTCAAACAATACCGTCTCCAGGAAGATACTAAAGTTGGAAAGCACTGGCTTAGTGACCAATTGTTAGAGACTCATCTTTTATAGATACTGGCTTCTACTATAGATCATAATATTACCCGAGTCTAGAATTAAGTTATGTTAATTGAAGTTAAATACTTTTTATCTTCAAAATTCCTAACCATCTACCTCATAAAATCTTTATTGTCTTCATAATAGCAAACACACACATAAATTAATGAAGTTACATGAGCAAAGACTTCAACTGCAACTGAATCACTTTTCCAGTAATGTTTGTTATTTTGCATATTGACAGTAATTGTTTCGTATCTGCTCTTCGTAGTATGCATGAATAGTTAACGTTCATCACTGGCTTTGGTAAAACTAAAGCATTGTCGTTAATACCCTTGACAGCAGTGGATCTTTTTTTCGTGTGTAAAATTGAGACTAAAAAAAAGGTGGAGATTAGAAGTTAATATGGACATGGAAAGTATGTTATGTAGCAGTCCAAATTTTTAGATAAATATAAAGCAGCAAATTGAGGAACAATAAAACAAACTTGAAAGCACATGTGTCCTAGCTTCAAAATCATCTCCTGTATCTGCCTTCATAGATACGAGAGAGTTTTTTAACCAATTCAGAGAGTGTATGAAAAAAGTAAAGGTGTGTGTTAGGATAAATCAACAAGCAATTACAACACAAATTGTCCACAGTAACATTTCATGTTGTGCAGACCATGTCATTGAAGTAGCAACACAGCATTTTGTGTGCCCTTTTCAGTGTGGTTACCTTAGGAGAAAAAAAATGTTTCTCTCCATGAGCGTTTTAAAGTAAAGAAAAAATAGATCCTCAAACACTGCAGAGTCTAATTTGCAACTTTCAAAGGAACGGTGATTGGGATTTTCAGGAAGAAATGTTTAGGTTAAAATGTAATGGGCAACATATGGAATAATTCGCTAAATAACACTATCAGAGCAAATGGCATGAAAACAAGTTTGAGACTGATATTTCAATAAGAGAAACATGGTAGTGAAATGCACAGCAGAGAAACACTTGTTCTGAAAGGATAACCCTCCAGGGGACAGGCATGCTGGACCAAGGGGTCTTTTCTTGCACAGCAGTTCTTTGTTTTGTTGTGAGAAAAAGCATTGCAAAACAAACCCCAGAGAACTAGAAAATGCAGAAGAGACATAGCTACCCTCTGGCAAAACATTTTGAGGGTAAAATAAGTGATATTTTCACTTTTGTGCCTTTGAGCATTTATGGGATTTGAGACCAGAGGTGACATAAGCAGAACAATGAAGCAGAGAGAAGCCTTCTGCTTGTTTGCGTTGCTCTGATGCCCTATTATCCAGAGACCAAAAAAAAAGAAGGTTAGGGAAGTTGTTTGTGAATGTTTGGCAAAGTGTTTATCTCTGTTTGGATCCTTTGAAAATCATTCTATGATACAGCAATGAAATAAGTTTTGTGATGATGTCTTGTTGTAAGGAGGCTTCATTTTCTGTACCCTTTATTTGAAAAGGAGGGTGATAGAAAGCAGTAATTGTTTGATGAAGTTTTTCCTTTCTTTATCTGTTGAGCTTCCATGCTGTGCTTACTGGAGACTTCTTGTAATTGAATACATTTGGAAATGATCTGTGCCATTTCTGAATGAGACTTCCTTACTTGCAGAGGTAATTTGCTGTTCTCAGTTCCTTTTCCATGTGGATGCTGGACAAATGGCGAAAGAATATGATTGATATTAAAGAGAAAGGGTCACTTCCATCTTTTTAGCATGATGGCCATCTCAGTAATGAAAAGGGATGGGAACTTGCAGGCAAGCAGCAGTTCTGAATTACCTTCCTACTAAAGTTCCCTTGAATTCAGTACTTTTAATGGCACTGCTGTGAAAAGGGCTATGTGATTTTAAGTTGGTCAAGTGGAAAATAAACTAGGTCAGCATAATGAAGCTTTAAAACTTGTGCTTTTATCCCAGAACAATGAGGAAAGCACTGTTGTGGGATGACCAGGAGCTGCTGGGGCTGGTTGGCAGTTGGGTTTCCAGGGCAGGAGGGACAATGATGTCTGTAGCTTAACTTCACTTCTGTGCATCTTTGATTCCTCTTGAGGGAAAGCTGGCCTTGGCTGATCCTTGAGCTGTCATGGGAATAGTGAAGGGGCCTGTTGCTCCAAGGACTTGTACTGCTTGAAACTTCAGCATCAAGCTGAGAATTTAAGTCTTAGCAGACAGAAGAGGTGAGGAGACCACGTCCTTGTTTTACTCAGCAGGTAGATTCACCATTTTCTTCTGCAGTGGCACAGTGTTATTTTTTTTTCTGCTTTCATTCCTTTCGTACTGCTTCCTGAAGCTGTGTGCTGTAAGGACAACCACTGAGTATTTCTGAGAACTATTCACTGGGATAGATCTTTCACTGGAGAACTACTAGCTCATGTAGAGCCTGTTAGAACGCGTGCATTGTGCAGTTTCCCAACCACATTATTTTTGCATTTCTGGGCATTTGTTTTGCATCTGTGATTTTTCTACCCAGACTCAGTATCATGAGAGCCTTCTGCAGTTCTTCAAGGTCAGTTTAAAACTTGACTTGGATTGTCTGCAGTCTTTGCCACTGTTATTCTCACAGCCTTTTCTACAAACTCTGAGAATTGCAGAGTGTGTTTGGTAGTGACCTCCAAACTATTTAGGGATTGAGTGTGACTTCAGTTTTTTTGCAGCAAGGCATGTTCTGTAGTATTCTGAGCCATAATATGGCTTGAAACATGTCTTTTCTAGCACTTCCACTGTATTCTGTTGCAAACTGAACAAGTCCTGAGTATTGACACAGGGAAACCCAGGGTCAGTGCCACTTTCTTTTTCACAGAGGTGCAGGAGGGTGACTTGAGTTGGGAAATCAACTAGAATACTTTGACACACATTGAGTTCTGTCATTTAAGAGAAAAAGCGTGTTTTCGGACTGACTGCTGACCTTCCACTGTTTGTTTTCCATTCTGATTTTTAATCTAAACACTACAATGCTATAGACTATGGTTTCGAAGGGAAGAATAAACAGAGAATATTAAGAAGCAATTAAGATTTTAGAGTTTAGCCAACAGCAACTTTCAAATGGGAACTAAATTATAGCCATTTCTCATTTTCAGCTAAGAGGAAGAAATTAATTCACAACTATAGCTGGAGAGTTTTCTTTTTCTTTCTTTTGAACAGATACCATAATTCACCTTGAATTATTGCTGCCATCAACATCGTGATCCCAAAGACAAAGCGGGAATATTGTATTGCATTTCTTATTAAATCAAGCTGTTTATACAGTGCTAATATGTTTACATTCGGGAGGGATTTTTGGAACAACACAGCTGCTGCCTTTCAAAGAGCAAGCAAGCTTGCATTGCTTGTTTATAGTCATGTGTGTGTATGAGACAGCTTGGGGAAAAGATGCCTCTAATTTTCCTTAGGCAAAACCCTGTAGAACTTATCAGACAGTAAGAATTTTCTTGGTTTTGTCTGTTAAGCATCCTGTTGAACTGAATGGAGTCCTTGGGATGAGTTCTGTGACAGGGGCTTGGACTTCTCCAACAGTGTCTTTCTGTGCAGAAGAAATGACACTGAGCACCACAAGACATGGGCTTTTTCTGACTCTCATTGATTTTCTGTGTGACCGGGGGCCAAGACACTTATGGTTTGACAGTATTGCTGTTGAACTCAGTGGCAAAGACTTCACTGGGAAGAAACTCAGGTGTTCAGTATTGTAGCATCTGAGTTCTGTCACTAGTAAAACAGCATGAAGGAGGTTGGTCAGCTGTATTTGTAATATAGAAATGAAAGCTGCAACATAAGACCAAGAACTATTGTAGTTACCTTGTTTAAAAACTCTGCCTTGGAAAACTGCCTTGATCTGGGGAACTTGCACATCTCCATAGCTAAGAGTGTTAAAACTTCACTTGGGAAGAAAAGAACTTCTGCCTGTAACAGGTTATAAAAAGTGCTGGAATTGTTATTTGAACCCATCTCTAGGTTTTATTTTATGAGTACACAGTGTGTTGTTCATCTACTGTACTGATTGAAAAAGGAACATTGCAAATTTATAGACCATTGTGAAATTGCTTCCTTACAATGGTAAAAGCTGCTTTCAGCTTACTCTGATATATTCCTGATTCCATTCATTTCCGCTCTCGTGGAGGATTCTAGGTGGTAACACTTTCTGAGAGCCTGTCTGTTGATTTTAGGAACTCCTCGGGTGCAGTTGCATGAGTATTTATTTCCGCAACAGTGGTTCAAGCAGCCTCCTCCATTCCTGCCCTTGTTCTGCCCTCTGTGATACCAATGCAAATGTTTGTACAGCCATGTGAGGCGCTGGGTTGAGAAATAATCCATGTTAAAAAAAAAAAATAAAAATAGAAGAGAGGGACTTTTGTGCCCTGATTTAAGCCCGATAAGCTCCTGGTCTGATTCATGTAGTAACCGGAGTTGTACCAGCGTAACTGAGAGACCAGCATGAGGCAAGAATGAGCAGGAAGAATGGGCATGCTCCCACTGACACTGCCCCCAGCGATGCCTGAGGACCACATCCCAGGTCCTTGTGCTGAGCTTGGGGATGGCAGTGCCCCAAAGTGCAACCCCTGTCATCACAGGCAGTGACGAGCATTAGCCAACAGGCGAGAGATATCCTAAGCTGAGAGACGGGTAACACCACAGGGAGACGAGGGGAAACATGGAGGTGAGTGGCTTGCCTGAAACCTCTTGCAGCTTCCATCTCCTTTCTAGTGACCAGATGTGCCCTGCTCAAACTGAACAGGGCACACCTTCATTTTCCTCTGGGAACAGCTACATCTAGTCTTGTATGATGACAAACAGTCTCAGAGGGATGGGGATGGCACAGATCACTGCCTGGCAAGTGGGATGCAGCCCAGCCTGGTTCAGAGCCTTCTGATCTCCCTGCCTCAACCCAGGCAATGCAGGAAAAGCACTACAGCTTTTATTGCGAAAGATCCAGGTTGTATTTGATTTTGCCAGTGCCGGAGGTAAAAGTACTGAAATATTAGGCCCTTTGTGTGCTGTATCTCAAAGCACTGGTCGTTTTCATTAAAAGGGAGCAGGCCTGTGATCAGCTCCCTCTTATCCCACATGGGGAACCGAGCTCATCCTTTGCGCCGACGGCAAGCAGCTTGCTTTCAAGCCTGGAGCTTAGGGCAGCTGCTGGTTGCTTGTTCTAGTTGTTGGTATTGTTCTTTGAGCACTCGTCATTCTTCCATTATGAGGAGAATCAATATGAGAACTTTTCTGACAGCATCTGTGCTCTTTCATCCAGCAACACACAGCCAGGGGCAAGGGGGGAGAGCCCACAAGGAGATCTACTGATACCAAATCCTGGCATGCCACTGCTGTTCCTCCCATTGTCAACTTGTGGGCTTGTATCTTCTCATGTAGGGAGCTGGAAAGGGTCTGGTTTGGCTGTTTGCAGGGGCAGTGGGATGCCTGGGTGTTCTCTGTGCAGGCAGGGCTGGGGTGAGTGAACACAGCTGTGTGCAGGGGTGTGCACAGGGCACTAGCCATTCCTCCACAACTCCTTGCTCAATAACCATTACCCAAATGGCTACTTTAGGGCCTTTCAGAAATCACAAGAGTTATCAGTTGTTATAGTAACGGACCCCCTGCTGCTGAATTGGCCCTGAGATGCCCATTTGGGCTTTTGAACAGACTAACTCAAGCTCATTAGACAAAAAGGAGAGAGAGACAGATTTGCAGATGGGAAGTTGCTTTTTAAGCATGCTGGATGATCTGTTAAGAGCTAGACTGTGGAAAGGGGCATGTTCTCTCATTATATGCCTGTTACTTTTACTCTTCTTTAATTTAATTAGCACTAGTTTTACTTTTTCTTGCAAAACAGAGTAACACAAGATTTCCATTTCCTTGGTGGTGAGGCCAGTAGTGAGCTGCCACTTCACAGACCAACAGGTTTTGTCTTGAGAAAGAAAGAAGTTGGAGGGGGATTTGCCAAGCTCAAAGCAGATCAGTGGTGATTTCCTGAATTATAAGGGTATCTGAAAAGCTCATAAAATAGTTCCTTTAAGCCTAATTATTCAGCATCAGGAGCAACATCTAAAACCAGTAAGCACATTTTGACCCAGGACTGTCCCATTTCAAGGAAACAGCACAGTCTAGATTTTGCTTCAGGGTTAAACCTGAGCAGTCCCATTGATTTTAACATATTGACTCCTGAGTAACTGGTATCAGCTAAATCAGACCTTGCCTTTGTAAATTTGAGTCAACATGACTGAAGAACCTGTATCACCTTAAATTGAGAGTATGCAATTGCAGTAACAAGTTCCTTCTTGCCAGGTGTTTGAAGCCAGCTTCTTCCTGTGTCACACATGTCCAGCCTTCATCTGAATTTTCATGAAGCAATGTTCTCCTCTCAACTGTCCTGTAAATGAAAAGCAAATCCAGATGTATAGCAGGCTGGTCTATCTCCAGGTGTAAATAAGGGAGGACTATGGTTGTTCCTGTGTGATATATACTTTTTTTTTTTGAGGAACTTGGTTAGACATGGGCAGGCAGGGTTGTTAGCTGAGAGGGGAAGCAAATGCTCTAGTGCATGAAAGAGGATTGCAAGGAGTACATCATTTTCTGTGCTCATTGTGCTGGGGATGAGGAGCCTTTGGTTTAAATGGCCACACAATTTTATGTTTGATATGTTAGAAAAAGCTTCTTGATAGGAAAGACAATAAAGCAGTGGTCTACAGAATTGCCATCATTTCTGGGTTCCAAAACAAGGTTAAGCTTTGTTTGTCAGGGGCACCACAGGAGTCACTGATCCTGCATGAGAGCTATGAGTCCTGTTCTCTATGGTGTGAGCTTTAAAGCATCTGTGCAAACGTTAGAAAAGAGGAGGAATGGTGTAGTGTGATAAATTGTCCTGTAAATCACAGGTTAAAAGCCTGAAAAGAGTTTGGAAAACCTAGTTTAAATGCATCATGTTTAAAGTGAATAACATGAAAGCACACCTAAGAATTGAGGGGAGGAGAGAGGAGAGCTCTAGCTTAGGAGAGAGAGTGAAAGGAAGATAGAAATGGGCAGGAAAGAAACTGCAAAGGCAGCTTGCAGAGGACAACTGTGTCAGAAGACCCACACACACAGGTTGGTGGAAGAAAACCTGTTTGGAGTTTTGTTCCATCTGTTCTCCTGCAGCAGGGAGCCTTAAAGTAGAGATGAGTAAAGAGTACAATGATTTGAAGTTTAAAAGCAAAACAGAGGAGAAGGGGTTGGTATAGCTGTGGTTTGTTGCCCCCATTGTGTGTTACCTAAGGCACCATCTGCACTGTGCGTGTCAATAGTTGCCCCGTTATCCGCAGTGCTTGCCAACATGAGGCCACCTCTAGTGCCAAGGGCAAAGACCCTGTGAGCAAGAACCCACGGTGACTGAACCTAGACATCCCTGGAGAGGCTGTTATATGAAAATGTTTCCTGGCAAAGGGAATGGTGATTGCTCTAAGAACCGAGATTTCACATCTCTGAAACCACCCATCCCAGCATCAGCAATCCCTGTGCCTGTTGGATTGTGATTATTTCTAACAGTACCTTTAAATGAGACTTCCTACTCTGAAACTGCATTTGTTCTCATCTCCTGGGCTGTTCAAACCATGTGGGTCAGTTGTGTAAACATCTTTTCTGCAAGCACTTTTGTGGATGTGGCCATTGAACTCAGTGGGAGCCCAGATCTGCATCACCTTTATTTTCAAAGATAATGTCAAGCATGCAATTGTAAGTCAAGCAGGAGAATATATGCTTAAGTTGTGAAAGACTAGAATTCAAAATATCATGTCTGTGAGCTTGAAAACTTTCAAACAAAGAAAGTATACTTTTAATTAGCTGTAGAGTGTCTGTAAGAGCTAAGACACTTAGGCTATACTTTGCCCACAGGCCCACACAGGCCATCCCTAAAGGGCATGAAGTCTATGCAAAAGCCTTGGCAGCAAGTTGGAAAACTACTGTTGACACCCTCCTCCCTGCTTTGTTTAGAAGTGTAACATTGCCAGAAATACCTTCTTCTGCAGAGAGAGCAAAGGGGAGCAGACAAGGGCAGCTGAGGTCAGGCGAGGAGGGAGCTGCAGCACAGCTGCAATCGATCTTTCTGTTTTGTTTCTGTGGAACTAATTAAATGGATTAATTGCAGGCATTTTGTGCTCTGGAAAAGCCTTTCCCAGTGCTGTTGTAATGGTGAGGTCTGAAAAATAACAAGGCAAGATTTTATCTGTACAGTAACTGGATTAAAGGTAGTAATTTACAAGGCATAAGTTTGAACAAATATTTTTTACATATTCAAATGTTGTAGTTAAGCTCCATTAAGAACTGGTTTGTATGTGCTGAGAAATAGCACGCCAGGAGGAGTATGGGTTTTCTCATATGCACATGGGTAGAGGATGTCTGGTACCACTGTCTTCTGCTCTTGTGTTGGGTCTTTTTTAAGCCGTTCTACAGGAAACTTTCCTATGACTTGAACATTTTTGAACTCTGGCTTTTAAAGCGATGATCGGAATTGTAAAAAAGAAACTAATTTCACAAATGCTTTCTGTGAAATAAAATCACGTAAAAGACTATTTCTTAGGAAGATGGATGCATTCTTTTTCTATTCCCCTTCTGAGCTCGAAGGAGAAATTTAACTCACTATTGTTTGATCTGTGCTAGTTTGTTTTCTATTGCTCTGTTGCTAGTTTATCACTTTTCTATAAGATTCTTAGTATGTAAGAGTAAGTGTTAAAGTGTATACAGGTATCTTTGAAGCAAACTGGCTCTCATAAACTGGTAGGCCCAAGCTAGAGGAATGTCTTGGACAAACTGTGAATGAAATATCCTATAATATGAGTATATGTACCTGGAGGGAACCGTATACCTCTGCTGTGAAACTGTGAATTAACCACAGCAACCAGATAAATTATATTTTTTCTCTCTTCCTTGAAACCATAAAATATAGCTATTGAAGGGCCCTGTGCTGTCCTGTGTCCCACAGCAGCATTTGGACTAACATTAGCACTAGCTATTTCACAGCAGGATGTGGTCTGAGTGTAAAATTATAGGGTAAAAATATTTAATCAGTTCAGTAAGCTTAACTGCTCGGGTAAATACTAGGGACCAGCAGACTTGTAAAACAATAACATGCAGGGGTGGACTTAATTTTACTTTTGTTAAAACCTGAGCAGTTCAGGGAAAAAATAATGGCTTGGAATGCACAGCACATGTTGTGCTGCTATTACAAATACTGCAGGAATGTGAAGCCATTCAGTTTCTTGTAGAATACTGATTTTGTTAGTTTAAAAGGAAAAATCTCTGTTGCTATGAACAGCATGTATTTTACTGACTTACAGTTTAATAATCTGTTTGAGGTCTAACTTTTAAGCTGAAACAAGCGTAGGTGTTGTGCCTGGTTCTTGACTGGGGGGTTGTTTCATGTTTTGGAATTCCTGTTTTTTCCAAAATAGAACAAAAAGGTTTTGAAATATCCTACAAAGTGACATTTACAGAATAACAGAAATATGCCCAATTTCAATTTTAAAAATATTGGTAATGTTAAAAAAGGAAAAAATCAAAATATTTCTCAATAATGACAAATGTTCTATTGCCTGAAGGCTCAAATTTGTTTCTTATTTTCCTTCTGGTCAAATTATCAGTTAATTGATACATTTCTTCAGTGAGTCACTCCCTAAAACCTTTTTTTAACCACCATTAAAGTTTCCAGTGAGTGCTGGTAAAATTTCTCATATTCCGTAGCAGCACAAACTTGCCTCATTCACTCCCCATCTGAAATACATTTTAAGCTGTTACAGATTAAGGCATATTCTGTTATGCCACAGGTTGGACTCTGTGCTGCTATGGTGAATCCCTGTGGATGGGGGCTTCTCCAAGTCAAGTATAAAGGGATGTCTTTGCTTTTGCGTATGTAGGAGTCTGGTGATCCAGGTGCTTCTCAGCTGGAGCAAATGCCTCACTAGTAGTGGATGGAAATAGGAAATGGGGTTTACCCTGCTGATGGATATTTGACATAAACATCAGGTTTGAATGGAAGTGGGAGAATAACCCTCTGCAAGGAAAGCAAAGGGATTCATCATCTAAGCATGTGGGAAATTACATCTGCCAACCTCATGGTTTATTAGGAGCTTAGTGGTTCATCAGTGAAGAGGATTTTAAGTTGTTAGAGAAGTGATGAAAGTAAACTAGCCCATGAGCTTCCCAGCTACCTTCCAGCTCTTCTTCAGGTATTCGTTTCCCCAGGCCAGTTCTGCTGTAAGGAAGCAAGGAGGAATGTGGAGGGATGGGCACCACAAGGGCAGAGGATGATGAGCCGGGACCAGGAAGAGCCTCTTCTTCCACAGTGCCAGTCTGTGCTTCCTCAGCAGCAGTGATGCAGCTGAAGATCAGAGCAGCTGTGTAGTGCTGAGGGCATGGGGGACTTCTAACCACATCAGAACTCAAAATGATCATCATTTACTCTTCATACAAGTTTCCTAAATTTCAGTGATGATTTGTAAAAGCAACTAGTGGTATAGACATGAAGTGAAAGTTGTGAAGATGCAGTCCTCATACCTGTAATGTTGTGGATTTTTGTTGTTTGTTTTCATAAAAGCCTAGGACCTAAATGTACTGGAATAGTTAGTCTCTTCCCATTCACCCAGCTCCTTATTTTGGAAGCATTCAGGGTGCTATTTCAATCAAGGAGTAAATGAGTTTGCTTTGCAGAGCCTGCAAGTGCTGGTTTTGTGAGTTAAGGCTGAATCTAGGCTTCTTTATCCACATAACCAAGATTTACACAAAAACAGAGGAAGATTCTCCTGGCCCTGCTATCCTTACAGGCTTCCTGTTCATGTGAATGAACCATGTTTTCACCACTTTCCACACTATTATAGGTACAAACCAACCTTTTAACCTGGTAGGGCCTTTCCTGCTGTTTATACTTAAGCAAGCTTCTCTGTAAGCTTTGCATGACAGAACTTGCAGTCATGTTTTCTGCTAATGCCTTCTCTCCCTACAACTGTACACTTGTCCCTTGCCCTTGTTCTGTTTAAATTCGGGAATGGGAAAAGGACAGGAAAGAAAGAGTAACAGCCTACCAACCATCAAGGATATTTACTTGGTTTACATCTGCCAGAGTTACTCTGAACATGCTTTGTGGTATTGAGGGGTGTATATACCTTCTATTTATCAACAGTAATTCCTTATTAGAGAAACATCTAATAATCAATAAGTAGCTAACACCATTTGCATGCAGAAATTAGCATAGTTGGACTTGGGTGATATTTAATACTGAATCTAATTGGGCAAAGCAATTGTATCTCTGTGGAGGTCAATCCTAAAGGAGAAAAAAAGTTGAAAGGCTTTTTAAAATAATTTGGGAAGAGAAAATGTTCTCTTTTTTCTGAGACTGTGGAAATCAAGTTCCTGCTTTCCAAGGGAAAATACAGTAATTAGGAAATTTGCAAATGGAAATTAGTCTGTGTTGGGCTTCATCTTTATGTCATTAACTGGAGTCTTTAATTAGCATATATATTATTCATGTTTCAATATAATCCATTTTATAAGTCCGAGTACAAATATAAAAATCAAAATGGGCTTGATGCACCCTATTGTTCACATGCAAAGCAGTTAACATAGATGTAAAGATATGAGGTGAATTGAAACATTCATATTTCATAAGGATGCAGTCTCCATTTTCTGAAATTATGGCTTGAACTCTTATTCTTAACTTTTTCTCATTTGCATACATATTAGTCCCTGTTTAAATGATGTGTTAATTCTATTCATTAGACTTCAGTGAATGCTTCTGACTCTCCTGATAATCAAGCATAGGTCCCTGGAAAGCAAATTATGAACTTTCATGTTGCAAAACCCATTGTAAACGTGACATTTATCACTGCAAAGCCAACTCATGTGGAGCACTTGGCTGCAGTCAGGAGGGCAGAACCCTTCTTCTTGTGCTTACTGTAGTGACTGTAGTCTATGAATAATAAGCGGGCACCAGGTCCCCAGTGCCTCCTCAGAAATGATAGGGCACTTCACAACTGCATCACCCTCTCGATGGTAAAAATGCCAATTCAGCTCTTTGGGGAAGAAAGAGTAACTTAACTCAGGTCCTCACGCAAATATCTTCAAGAAAATGGGTGATCAAGAGTCTTCTGCTCCACATAACATGATACTAGAGATGTGAGTTTGGGGATGCACCAGGGCTCTGCAGCTCTCTGAAGTGTATTTGACTGTCAGTGGCTTGACTTGGCTTTGTTGGCATCCAAAATGTGCTTGTGCTTCAGAACCTGCAGGAACAGTAGCCCTGAAAATCAATGCAGGAAGGTGACAGCAGTGCAACAGGAATGCTTTCTCTGGCTCTCTGAGCCAGACCCTGTAGCAAATGCGGGAGCAATATGTGGGAAGGGGCAACAGAATGGTATTGGAGTCAGGTATCTGCTGTTGCATATTGACTTGTCAGACTGTGACAATTCATCTTTTTAATCCTGAGTATAAATGCATTGTTATCCCAGCATAAACCTGAGGTGATCGATCATTTTGGAAGGTTTTATGTTGATAGGGTGAGCACTGAGTGGTGCCACACAGGGAGTTGCCATGTGTACTCTGATTAGTAAAAAAAATTGATGGGAAGAAGAAAAGATTCTTATACCATCACTACAAGGAAATGCTTGACGTCTTTAAAGGCCCATAAGTTCAGTTTCCATCTGGTTTTTGCAGAGTCTCAGCCTCTTCAAAAGCAGCACTGATTTGCTGTAGGAAATCAGTTTAGCTTTTTGTGGTAGCAAAAGGTTAGAGTTCAACATCACTGTTTTTGTTATCCACAGAGCGACATGGAACGAGTTCCCTGTTGTATAATTTAAAGGAGTAGGTGTAGACTACTAGAGAGAGACCTGTTGTCCCTGCAGTATAGTTTTATTCAAGGTGCACAGAATAAGAGAACAGAAGAAGTCACAGTATTTGATATACACTCTCAGCAGCTGCTTCATCTCACCATGTCTGAATGTGTAATCTCACTCTCAGGAGCATTCTGCATGAGAAGCAGCTGGGAGCTTCTGAACATACAAGAAATGCTCCCATTTCACCAGCATTTGCCATAAGCCAAGCTGCAGCCAGGCCTGTGGGGAAATGAAGAGTGTGTCTTATTCTGACTGAGATTTCAGTGGGTTGCAGTGTGTCTATAGAATTTGAGCTTGCACTTGGATGTCCTCTCTTTCCTCAGCAATGCTTCCTTGTACTGAAAGTGTGTAAGGGAACCCTTGAGCTTTATAACAGCTTTTTTGGAAATGCTTAACCCATCTACAGAGCTCTCCTTCACTCCTTGGATGGGAAATGTGGGGTCCTGTTAACTTTCACACTGTCATTCTGGGGCTGTATGCTGAGCACCAAAAAGGATGCTGAAGAAGAGGGGCTTTAAACTAACCGTGGTTCAGCGTATAAAGGAAAGAAGCCTGGAAAGTAGACAGCTCAACTCACAGGGGAATAAGGCAGCTTATGAACCTTCCATGCCTCCTTCCCACATCCTTTTTCCTTGGTGCGCCAGACAGCAAGTCCCCACCCCAGAGAGATGTGTTGGCAACATCACTTCTCGTTTTATTCTTGTGACTGAATTAACTTCAGCATTTTCATTGCTCTCTGCCAACCTCATTGCATTTACTCAGTTTTCTGTGAAGAAAGAGTTAAATTCATATGGGTTGATGTTTTTTGTTACAGCTCATGTTCTGTTCTGACCTTCTTGGCTTCAACTTTAAAGTTACTAGCTGTATCTGAGATCTTAACATCAGTGGGCCACTTTGTGGAAATAAATATTAATGAGATGGCTGCTGATAGCATCGTATGGGTAGAAACAAGTGCTTTTATAATAAATGGAATTGAATATTAATTGAGTGGCTTGGAGTTAAAGCAGGATATAAAGTGACAAGCTCATGGCACAGCAAACTGCCCTTTCGAGGAATCCAATTAGAAGAGGGAGCAGCAAATTCTAAGCAAAATTGTTATAATCACACGGGGCTAATACTAGAGTGGAGTGTAATTTGGAGCCTGGGACCTATCTCCTTGGATGTCTCATAATTTCCATGAATCAACATTTAGTTACTCCATGGTGCCAGGTTTGCATTCTTCAACTCTTTTCCTGGCAGTGTTGCATCCTATTGCTTTAGTCAAACCGAAGGGGACGGTATGTTTTGCAATAAAAGGGCATATCAGTTAAATGCACTGTGTTCTGCTACATGTCTGTGGGAGAAAAGTGACTCATTTGTTAGCCTGCTGAAATTACTTTGCATTTGAAAATCCTGTGCTGATGTTACAGGGTTTAGCCTGATCACTTGAGGCTGTTACCTTTGCCATTTCCACTGTGAGAAAGATCAAGAGTTGTTCTCATTCAAAGTTACAGTGTTTGTTCATGACTTGGAAAAATAGATGATTTGCTGAGATATGTTGTAGATAAATAGGTAAATGTGCCTGGAGTAACCAAGAGCAATTCCTACAGATATATCTCATGTCCTAAAGAGCGATGGAAAGTGTTCACTGGGTTTGAATTGTTCAAAAATAGATTCTCTAAATATTATGTATCATTTTCATTTGGCAGATGGAGTTGCAGAAGCTGCTATAGTGAGAGCTTGTTTGTGGCATTTCAGACAACCTGGGTATTGTGTGAAATTGGCTTAGCAGGCCTCTAAAAGGAGGGTGCAGGGGGTAAAGCAATGGTGTAGGAGTGATAAAGACTTAAGCACAGCATTGGGGAAGTTGGGGCAGTGCTTCCAGGCTGATGGAGAAGCACGTGAAAAAAAAACAAAACAACAAGGAGCAAGTCAATTTATCCACTCTGTCAAAATGGCTGCGATCAGCCAGGAGGCAAATGAATAAATGGATCAACAAGTATTTCACACTTTTGTGTTCTCGACAGGAAATTACAGATCTGAAACCAAATGTCTGGGACAAAACTAACAGAAATAGTGGCAAAATACTCTCCTGTTTAGTCTGCATTTTAAACATTTTTAGCTCACAAAAATCCTTGAATTAAAATACTGGAATAAAACAGGAACTGGTACTGCAGTTCCTAGTTATAAACAGAGATGATAATACTTGGAGTGGGTCTAGCAGCACGACATCAGTCCCCACTGGAATCTCCCTTTGCCTGCATACCTGAATATGTCTTATTGGCTGAGGTGGTTGCTGCTGTCTTTTCCACCCCCAAGCTTACTGTGTAATTGCTGCACTAGTGGCAGCAAAAGCACCACCAGAGATCACACCAGAACATGGAAATGAAATGCATAAATACAGTAGGAGGAAAATGAATATGAATTGCTAGAGGTGTCAGGACTGAACAGTTCACCTAGGAGCAGACATCTCCCACGTTCCTCGAGGACAGTGTGTCTGCCTGTGCAACCATGTCACTTCGTGAGCTTCAAGAAAAGGAAGTACTGAGCCAAGAGCTTGTGTTTAATTTACATGTCTGCTTCTGAGCGAGTGCCTGGTGGATCCAGGCGCTTTTATTCATACGTTAAGAAGTTTTCATATGTTTTCTTGCTAAGATGCAAACTGCAATTCTTGTGGGTTTTCTTTATCCTTTTCCCCAGCCCTGCATTTATCAACACTGAAAGGTTACAAAGAGCTTAATAAAAGGTAGATTTAAGATTTGGAAACAGTGCAAATAAAGAGAACTGTCTATAAATAGAAAATATATTAAACTGTATCTGGTGTTAAGGGATCTAATAATTAACGTAGATTGACTGAATTTCTCCTGGTTTGCTTATCTGCAGTGAACTTTTATCTTGAATCAAAACGTTCTCCTCCTGTGATTAGTTTTGTTATTAGCTGTTTCCACAGACAACGGGAAAGCAATAGTTTATTTGCCCAGGTGTATACTTACTGAAAAAGCATTTGTCATGAGGATGCAAGCAGTTTCTAATTTTCAGCATATTTTTGACTGATTTCTTAAAGGCAAAGTCTCTTTAGTGTTATGTCCTTAACACTAAAAATCAAGGAGGTTTAGACCAGGAACTTCAGAATATCCTGTTCTTATAAATAGTTTGGAAAAGGAACTCTTGCTCACTTCATTTCAAGCACTTTCAGGATCATCCTTCTAGTCCCTTCTGCCTCATGTTTTAGTGGATTTTACCTCCATTACTTGCTTATAATATTTCTAAAATCTTCCTTATGGCTTACCTGGTCTGTGGAAATGGTAATTTAAAACATACACTGTATTCTGTCCTTCTTTATTATGCCTAAGTATGCTTATTACTACTGCTTTTTGATATGAATTAATTTTTTTCTCAAAGCATTAATTATCATGGAATTTGATCACATTATTGCCGTTGTTGACACTATTTATTCTTTAGAAGCATTCTCACAGAAAATACTGCACTGTTTAATGCAGTGCTATTGGAAGGATTCTACTAATGCAGGGACTTTTTATCCTGATGTATTAATTGATGCGTTTCTGCTGTGTTTAGCCAGGGGACCCCAGTGGGTATGCTCACACTACACTGATTGTCCCATCTAACCAGAAGATCACTTCAATGAATACAACTTGCTTCTCTGTGGTATAGCTCTATTAATGCAGAGCTATGCCCAAGGTGTTTAACCCAGCAGATAAGGAGTATTGGAGCAGGCAGAGCTCACACTAACATGCCTGCATGTCTCCTGGCATTTGAGATAGGTCACCAGGGTCTGACTTGGGTATTTTTACAGAGCTAGTTAGAGATGTACTCAGCATACCACAGCAGAATACACAACATGCTATTTCTCAGTTGGTTTGGTTCAGTGGATGGTAGTTTATTGTCTCTGTTATTTTTGTTTCCTTGTCACATTTGTTAACCTTTGAATGCAAGAAACTCATTAAAGCAATTCCTCAGACACGCGTACTCCAGGCTTCCCCTGAGCTCTCAAGTCACTACCAGATTAGCATCAGTGACAGCAAGAAGTGAATCTCCAAATAGGTTGATTGATAGTGAGATTAATGATCCTCAAGACTTCTGTCCAAGTTTATTATTTGGTGGCTTACAAATCTTTGCTTTCAGGGAGATGGGTAGGGAAGGAGGACCAGCTGGCTGCCACCCGGTCTGTCTGTATTAGCATGATGAGGTGATGTACATGGCCCTGCCAGAGCACTATCATTAAGTAGTGTATTTTCAGTGTTCTCATTATCTGCCAGGTACTAAATAATTTGCTTCTCTGCTCTTGGTGCCAGCTGCTCTTTTCTTTCCTTTGTGCTGTGCTTCCAAAGGTATCTTTGTGCCATTTCTAATTGTCTTCTGAACAGAGTTAACAGAGAGACAATAACAATTTTTAAGTGGCTATTTCTCTTTATAATGGTGAAAAAAGCCCACCCTCCAAACACAGTGATGAATGGAGAAAGGAAATAATAACATTTTTAATATTGTATCTTGGCCCCAGATAAACATGAAATATGTTCAGCAGTGTTGGGAAATCTTCCTAGTCCTCCCATGCAGTTCTAATCCAGGTGCATGTGGACATGGCTGTTGAGAAAGAGGGAGCTTCCCATTGGGTATTTCATTATATATAACAAACCAGCTTTTCTGCCTGAACATGGGCAGGGCCATTAAAACAAAGATCAAAATGGTGCCTAAATTTTTGGCACCTTTTTGTGTTATGCTTAGGTCTCAAGCCGTGGCTTGGGATACCTACAATAATAGTCAATTGAATGTCCTGATGTGCCATTCAGAGGAAGGAAAGAATAGTTTTGCAAAGGAAAGAGCAGGGCTCTTCAATTTTGAGAGTAATTAGATGGGAGTAATTATACGTATTTAGATGAATGTTCTAAAGAGAGACCCAGTTTCTGCTGTCGTGTTTTGGGTGGGATCATCCCTGTATTGGTTTCCTTGTAACACAATTTCAATCCAGATTAATTACAATTTGCATTTTAAAATCCCTGTATTTTAACCTGCCAGTGTGCCACCATGTTTTTCTTCTTCCCTTTCCTGAGGTTCATCCCAAAGGGAATTCATGTCCCGAAATGATAATATCAAGTATGCCCAATTTTGAGTTCTTAGAGGTGCGACTAAAAGCTCCTCTCTAGTAAGAGGCAATCTTCATTGATTGCTGCAGTTCTTGTGATTACAGAACAACTCTTCACTAAGTTAAATTTAGCTTCCTTCTGTGAGAAAGTTTTAGGCTCCTTTTTAATATTACATGATGCTTAGTGCATTGGAACTACACATTTTATAGAAACTGCCTCAGGTATCATTTGATTGGAAAAAGCATGTCTTTGTTTTCCTCTATGATTTTCTAGTCTTTGTTATGAATGTTGCATTAACTAAATAGTTGGCTCAGGGAGAGGAAAATATATACGTCAGGCTTCCCTTTGTTTTTTAAAACCATGCCTAATTTTGGAGCCCTGTCAAGATACCACCCATAGGTTTCTCTAGCACATTTTTGCCTGAAGACATTAAAATTTTGAGTGCATATAACCAGGGAGCTTGTTCTCTTGCAGTAGAAAATACTTATGAGTAAACCCATTCAGTCATCTGTAAAATTGCTGAGTGTACCCAACACAGCTGTTGTGAGTATTGATTAAAGCAAAGGGGAAGGTCTGATGCTACTAGCCCTGTCAGAGGTCACCAGGAGAGTAATTAGCTACCAAGTGTTACGGGGCCAAGTGTCATTGCAAATAAGGTTTCACCATTGCCTTTGCTGTTCTCCAGGGACACCAGGAAGATGGGACAAGGAAGCGTGGAAAATGTGCTGAGTTAAACTAAGATTTATCCACTAAGAATTTGCAGCTGAAGAGCTGTCTAAGTGCATTTCTGCCCTGGCCACCTGGGCCAGTTCTGGTCACACATCTGGTGAAGCAGGGAGGGCTTGAAAGCACCTCATCTTGGTGTGTGTTTAGCTGTTTCATTATTTGAATAACCTTCTAAGAATTACTATTTCTTGTATGATGTCTGAGTTCAGTACTATATGTGATGTATAAATGGGTGTCCGATCTCTGGTGCAGGATAGGCTCTCATGGGGTCGGGTGAAAAGGGTTTTTAATTTGTGGAGAGTTGTGTAGTCAGCTGGCAAATTTAGGCCATAAATTTTAAATGAGCTGTCTTTCTGTGTCTGAAATCCCTAGTCTTTTTTGGCAGATTAGTTTTTCAGTTGGACAATTTTACTAGTGGCATGTTCACAGGTCACAAATCATCACAAATACTGTCTCAAAGCTTTGGCCCCTTTTTTTTTCCATCTGCCTTTTCCCATTCTTTTTCCTGTCTTTTATTTCTCTATGATACTGCAGAATGTGTGCTTGTAAGTACGTGTGGTTGGACTGGT
Organism: Agapornis roseicollis; assembly: GCA_002631895.1. NCBI lineage: Eukaryota > Metazoa > Chordata > Aves > Psittaciformes > Psittacidae > Agapornis > Agapornis roseicollis. The sequence continues at coordinate 47,389 of NDXB01002588.1, forward strand.
GATTAGTATTTGGGTCCTTTCAGCTTTTGCAGGATCCTTTTGGCTGTGTGGGTGTGCAACAACTCACTAATGTGAAAAAGTGTTTCTCCTTGAGAGGAAGTCCCTTGAAAGGTACAGTTTACTTTCGACTGTTCTGTCTGGGAAAGGATGCCAAGGGATTGACAGGCTGTGAACCCCTGAAAAACCTAACCCTGTGCCATCTAGACCTCTCCAGTTACCATATCTGCATGACGCTTAACACTGCTCAGAAGATTACAGGCAGAAATTGCTTTGGAGGAGGAAGGCAAGTTGTCTTCAGGAGAGATATGCAGGAGAATCAGCATCATTGTAGGGAAATTTTCCTCCTTTTTCAGCTTTCCTTTATTCTGGTTTTTGTGCATTCCTGCTTTGTATATCCTCCTGTAGCTCAGGTTCGGTCAGCCCTCACTGCGTTACCGCTCCAGCATACCATAGGTTCTTTTATAACTCAGCTTTTGAATTCTGATCATTAAGCTTTCAGATCTGGGAAGGAAAATAATTGTAGAAAATTGGGGCAATATAAGCCATTTTCTGGCCAAAAAAAGAGTAAATGCAGATGCCCCTCTGATACAATGAACGTAGCATCGCTTCTCCATGCTGGTTGCTTATTCATATTCATAAGACCAGCTTTTTTCATGTGGTTTTCTCTTCTCTTTTTCTTCTTAACGCTTGAGTCAGTTTTACTGCTCATAAAAATCAGTGACTGATGACCCCAGCTAGAGCAGTGCAGACTGCAGACAGCTGTTGTCCAGGCACCCAGCCACTGCTCTGCTGGTGACATGGTCGTGATTTGCAGCACTTCTGTTGTTCCGTAGTCTGTGGCTCTTTTCTGAGGAGTCATTGCCAATTCTGACAGTGACAAATGTTTGCCAAGGAATAGTGAAGCTAGTTTAAAGTGCAGAGCCATGTGTTACAAGTACACTTGACTGCATACATACTCTGATTCTTGGTGCCAGCAGAAACCAGTCTTAATTGTGTCTCCTGGAAAACATGCAAAACAGTTCAACGAGAATCTGAAGCATCTTTTCTTCTATTGAAAGTGAGAATGAATGCGCAAAGGTAGTGAAAAGAATCGTTTCCTGTCTTTGGATCTTTGGGAGTTTTTTGCAGACACCCCCTGCTCTGTGATGGAGGAGCATGATGAATGAATGTCTGTGTCCAGGTTGCATTTGATAAAGACTAAGCCATATCCTGTGCATCCCGGTGCAGAGGTCCATTACAGATCCTGGTTTGACTCCTGACTGCCAGCTAAGGATAGTGTGTGAAAGTAAGGTGACTGCTGGGACTAATGGGCTCTTCGTTAATAAATGACATTCTACAGAGTTACTCTCTATGGGAGAAAAGATGGCCTCTATGGGAGGAAAGATGGCCACGGAACAAGGTTTGCCTGCTCTGACAGTAGTGAATAGGCCTTTAGGACCCTTTCAAGCCATCTGCCCCCAGACTGGTCATGCTTTAGGAAGTAATGACCAAGAAGAGAGTAGTTGCAAGATACCAGGAGCTTATAGCTCCTAGATGCTATTACAGAAATAAATTAGTATAAGTCTGGCTAGTCCTGGAGAAGGAATACACACTACTCCAGCCAACAGAAATACCTAAAAGAAGGAGTATATCCCTAATGAACAAGGGAGCAATGAATGTGCCAGTCACTTCAGCGTGTGAGGCAGGACGCAGCTCTTGGCTGTCCCCACAAAGTAGAGCATTCTGCTTTCATTTTCCCTCTGTTCAGCCACTGTCCTGATGGTTTCAGCTAGCTGCTATGGAGGCAATCACTTGCCCCTCTTTGATAATTCCTTGCTCCTTCTCTCCCTGCCTCCATAGCCTGTCATTACAGATCAAGAGATGCTGCCTCTGCTAGACAGAGTACGGAGGAGTAAAGGCCAAACTCTGCCCTCAGAGCTATTCCCAGCACTCTCATAGACTGCAGTGCACAGAGCGTGTTTGTATTGGAGACAGTATTAACTAAACACAAAGGTGCTATCTTCTACATGAAAATAAAATGCATCCATGCTTTCAGGCCATTATGTGATCTGGTTCTTCCTCTTGCTTTTCAATGAGTATAAAGGAGTTGCTGCTTGAGGTTTATTAACTAATAACCAAGGAAACCTGTTTTGAGTGCCAAAATCTCATGAGGCATCTCTTCTTCTACAGAAGCTAATCTGGTATTTTGCTCAGCGGAGATGGAACAGGCATTTAACCCAGCTAATCAAGACCATCTCTTGGCATATTTTTATGCTTTCAGCTTGATAATAAGGTGCTGCTGCTCTGGACTTTGCATCCTGATAGTTTGCTTTAATAAATCACTGCCAGTATCTCTGCAAAAAGATTCTGAGTAGGGGGATGCTCTCCCTCATGTTGTCTTTGCTTTCCAGCCCCTGCCTCTGCTCCTTCTCCGGGGAGATGCTAATCTCAAAGCGTTTTACTTTCTGCATTTTGTTCTATATGTGACAACTCTGTGGCTGATCGCCACAATCTCATGCAGTTATTGTACCCCAGGGAAAGAGAGCCAAAAAAACATATGGGGCTAGAGAAAACGGTGTGCTTCGCTGCACACAGGCGTGTTTCAGAGACAACAGACTCTTCGGTATTTCACAGAAAAGATGTGGGTTCTCTGAAATCTTCTGGAAGTGAAATCAAGGCTGAGACTTGCTTTTCCACAACCAGTGCTGCAGAAATGCAAGAATCAGTCTAAAATCAGTGTTTCAGTTGTAAAGACTTTAATGATCATTTATGGCATTGACAAATCCCAGTTGCTCATTCATTAAGGGCTGCTTCCATCAGAAAACAAATCTGTTATTTTCTTCTTCTTACGGTGTTGGTTTCTTGAGCAAATTGGCACACCTGCACTCAGGCACACACACCAGGGTTAAAAGCTACAGGCTGAAGCTCCCATGTGAAAACAGTTGTAGACTTGCTCCTTGTCTAGCCCTGCATCCACTCCCGCCTCTCTCCATGGCTGCTTCTCCAGTGACTCAAAATAAGCAATTTTTTGCTCTCATCCTTTTATCCAGCCCTCCCCATGTAGCACAGAGATTTACTGCAGCCTCTTGTAGCCTTAGCAACTGCTGCCGCTTAGGGTTTGTATACCAAGGGAAAGGTAATGGATAGGGGAAATGCCAGGGGGTAGAAACAAGCATCCTACATGGGGGGAGAAGATACATACTAAATTGTTTGAAATGCCTTTTAGTGGCCTTGATCCCAGCTATCAGTATTTATACTACAGACTAGACAAGAGTTTGCAAAAGGCTCTTCTTGGGCCCAGGCACTTCCTCACTTGGGAAAAATGGACATTATCCCAAACTGAGGGCCTGGAGGTGTCATCCTGATGCCCCAAGATGTGTGCTCCCTCTGTAGCTGTGCAGAGGAGAGATGCAGAAGTAGAACACAGACCCAGTAAACAGAGCTTGCAGGAGGACTCATCCACTGAGTTTGTAGAACCCACTATAAAAGCTTTTGTAAAGACTGTTCTGCTTTATTCTGCTCTGAAGTTAGAGCCTGCATAGTCCTAACAGTGCGGCCTTCTGCTGTCATGGGAGCCCCTGAGACATGGAGGGGAGTTACCAGGACAGGGATGCAATGGGCAGTGTGCAGCGAGCTCAGCTGTAGAGGCTAAACTTGGCATACTTACAGCAATTATGAGCAAGGGTGTAAAAAAAAGTGTTTGAGAGGCATGTCTTCACCTAATGTGCCAATATCCAGTACTGTAAAGTAGTGAACATGCTGCATTATGTATGTATATACATAAAACGAGTCTATTTTAGTGTGATGTTTGTGACTTGATGAAACCTTTAGTGAAATTCCATGGCGACTGCCTTTTCAAAACAGCTACAGAAAGTCTTCCAGGAATAAAAGACAGAATTGTTAATGACATTAATGATTGGAGCAAACTTTACTATGTGAAATATTCATTTAAAACATTGTTATTCTAGCATTGTGCTCAGCAGAGATATGCTAGACTGGGTATTCAGTTATTGCCTTTGTGGGCCTTACAATATCACAATGTCATTATCTAACACTATTGCATGTTTTGAGACTATTAAGAAAAAGCTGTCTTATGGCTGCATAAAAAACCATAATGCCAGCCTATCAGAGCCTCTCAGAGTATAAAATAACAAATTAACAAAAATACATGCTTTTCTTCAGTATCATCAGCTTAAACACTTCCTATAAATCCCTGCGTAAAGGTCTTGTCTTTTCATCAAACACCTTCTTAAGGCCTTCATTACCAGGAGAAGCTGTTCAAGGATTTTTGTAGTATTGACTCAAGGGAAAGAGCGCCAAATATATCAAAATCAGGAGCATTTTGCCTGTTTCATATTCATAGTTTCTTCTTTATGTGTGACTGATTTATTCTGCTGCGTGCCCCCAGGGTGTGCATTGTCCAAAATAAAGGCTGCCAAAGGAAGAGAAAATAGAGAACAGGGAGCAAGAAGGGTGGGGGGGAGTTCAACTGATGTTTTTAAATACTGTGAGACTATTGAGCATCTTGCATCCCTGTGTGTGAATTCACCTTATGGTGTTTCTTAACAAAAACATACTCACTATTATAAATAACTTGAGTACAATGCAAGACATCGTGTCTTGAAAATAGAAAGCTGCTCCGAGACAATTACACCATGCTGTGAAATCCATTCTCTCCTGCTTCGGTATTGTCTTAAGTTGTACTTGTGCTGCCATAGCATGTGCATTATAAAGCACTGTGACTGTGCAGTAGAAAGTACAAATGCATAGGAAGCAAGCACCAATGGTTATTTTAGGTTCAGGTTTTGCCTAAGGGAGTGGTTTGATTTCCAGTGACTTTTTTGCTCTCTGGCATGTATGGATATTGAAAACAAAGGAATTGCAAATTACTTTGACAAAGTCAGTGAAGTGGGCTCTCCATGGAAAGCACAGTGCCCGAATTACAGAGAAGCAGACTGTGAGGCACAAACTTACAAGGCACTACATGCAAATATGTTCCAGCAAGGGAACCAGTGACTTGTCAAAAGGCACAGCTTGGAAGGCAAGCTGAAAACTTCATTAAGGACTGCAATGAGGGGGATATTTCTGCAATGGGAAGCTATTATGAAGCACCCCAACAGATGAGAACAGACCCCTCTCCTGCCACAATAGCTGCTCACACCAAGCAGGACTCATTAAATATTCAGTTCCAGCCTCAAGCAGCTCATTAAGTCAGCAATGAGCAGTGACGCTGGTGTTGGAAAACCCTGCCTCAGTTAACATCACCATGCAGAGTCTCCTTGGATCTCTTGGTGTTATTCTGCTCAGTACGTTTTCTGTGATGACCAGCTTGTGCTCTCTGCTTTGCATTAGATACAGGTAAAAACTCAGGTGGATTTAAGTTTTGCTGCTCTTTATAGGCCTTTTCCAAGATCAGTCCTGGGGCCCAAGCTAAGTGTCTATTGCATTTTACCGTAGCAGTATATGTAATACAAGTTTGCAGGAGGAGGATGGGATGAGGGTTATATGGCTTTATTGGTAACAAAAAAATAGCCTTAATATTTGAAGGATAACTTTTATAGCAGAACAGCATGACATGCAGCAGTTACAGATGCTGTATTACTGTCTGTTGGTTGTTACATCGCAGAAACTTCTACAGTAAGTGTATTTTCCCTGGAAATGTTAGTGCTTTAGGTGTATTTTGACTTAAACTGTATGCTGAATATGTTTCTTGTGTGCAGAGTTTATTTCTGAATGATGTATTTGAAACCTGTTTTGCAACTAATTTCATATTCAGTGGTACTTAGCAATAATATACAGAGGCATTTCTGATGGGTGGCTGTCAGATGTCAATGAATTAGAGCACCCAGATTCTGGAATTAGGGTTGTAATTGTAGAAAAGGCACAAATGTTTTCACACATTGATGTTTTAAAAATAAAATATTTGAAAGGATGGGGCAGAAATGGAGAAGCAAAACATGTGAGAAAGTTTTTGGCTATTTTCTCAAAGGGCAGCTTTACACACTCTGAATCTCTTTTTTGTTCTTTTTCCTTTGGCAGAAAGTGTTTTCAGACTGCCCATTTCTATGTGGAGGACAGCAGTTCCCCTCGTGTGGTCCCCAATGAAAGTATTCCCATTATACCTATTCCAGGTAAGACAGGTTTAATCTTCTGTGTTTATGTTGCTTGGAGTCTGTTTTTGTTACATAAAGAAGATTGTGTTTGTGACAAATCATGGGGGTTTGGTAGAAATTTGTTGTATCAGTGCTGCTTCATTTAATTCAAGGTGCATTGCAATGGGGCTTTGAGTGCCAATGCTGTATTTTAATACATCTCCCATATCATCTTAATGCACAATTTCAGGATAACCTTTGTAAAATGTCAAAAACACGAGCAGCACTTCTTAAAAGCACTAGGGCTTGTGATAATAGGGATGCTGGGGAGGGGCTCTTCATTAGGGACTGTAGTGACAGGACAAGGGGTAACGGGTTCAAACTTAAACAGGAGAGGTTTAGATTGGATATAAGGAGGAAGTTCTTTCCTGTTAGGGTGGTGAGGCACTGGAATGGGTTGCCCAGGGAGGTTGTGAGTGCTCCATCCCTGGCAGCGTTCGAGGCCAGGTTGGATGAAGCCTTGGGTGGCATGGTTTAGTATGAGGTGTCCCTGCTTATGGCAGGGGGGTTGGAACTGGATGATCTTGAGGTCCTTTCCAACCCTAACTATTCTATGATTCTATAATCAGCTGCTCCATCAGGGCAGGTCGTGGATGAGAGATATACAGCTCTCTTTTGAGACAGGGGAACTTGCCCCTCACTTCCAGTGTGTGCAGAAGTGCTGTCTGCTGGGTCTCAGGAAGCAAAGCAGAACACAGGGATCCTAAGGGAAGTCCAAAGCCATCTGTTAATTTGATATTAATCAAGTTACCACGGGTTAAATTCTCACCTTGGCTATACCGAGAGTGAAGCTGAAAGCACAGTTTAGCACTATTCTCTCTTCATGAGGCATTTCCCCTGGGAATTATTAAAAGCAGGATCCAGCTCCCTGTAAGCCGTGGTGACAGAGAACAGCTTGGCGTTACAGTGGCCTTTGCAGCTGCTGCTGTGTTTGATGTGGGTCAGTTCTCCTGGCAGAGTTAAGATACCCAAAATGTTGTATTGATCTCAGCCTGTCAAATGCTCATACTTGCTGCTTTAAGGTGTTTGAAGTTTCCTTGTCATATTGTGTGATTTCTGTCATTGGCCTAGGATTCAGTCTGCAGCTAATTAGATTCATTTTACCAAAACTCATCTCGTAAGACACAGAAGAAACATGCTTCCTACAAATGTGAGAGAGCCTACTTATATTTTCCATGCTTTTCTTCAGTAGACATGTGTGACTTCTTTCTAGAAGAAGTATTTCAAAGTACCCATGGGAACTGATATGAAAGGTTAGCTATTACATTCCTACAGAAAGTACTTGGCAGTTTGCCTTGCAGTCTGATGGTGTGCCACTGAAAAGAAAACGTGCCATCATCTCCCCTTCTTTCTGTGACAGATTAAGGTGCACATCCTGGCCACCTCTCTTCCCTTCTTCTTCTCCTCCTTTAGCATACAGGAGATGGGAGGTTTTAGTCCTAGACCATCTGCAATGGATTTTCACAAAATAACCTAAAGAGTTGTAGAACTCTTGTTTTCTCTACTCTAAAACCAGGAGGAGTACTTCCCTGTTGGGGCTGCTTTGGGCAGTCAGTTTAATGGTCCCACCATGACTGCTCCCATGGGATACCTCCTTAGAACTTGTGAGTAAGGGGAGAATGGATTTAACCTGGACTCTGTGCAGAGCAGTGTCAAAGCCCAGGGGATCAGGAGCACAGAAGAGCAGGAGGAGGGAACTTCAGCCTTCAGAGAGAAGTGTCTTTGGCCAATGTATAGTTTTTTACTGTAATTGAGACAGTTTTTCTTAGATAAAGAAACCAGCAGAAAGCTCCATCTTTTCATGCTGCAGTCTGTGTTGTTGAGGCAGCAGTTCTTTCCTGTTTCACAGGGATGTTTTGATGGTTGATCCATTAAAGACTGGATGCTATTCATAGCACTTGTAAGATAGGCTGAAGGAACTCTATTAAAACTGTGCAGGTGGTAGGTCCCATAAGGCCAGCACAGACACCAATGCTTCTCCAGCAGCTGATCCAGCATGTGACAAGTGACTGAGAAAAGAACTTTGCCTTCTGGGGACATCTTCCCATGACTAGAGCAAGCCAAGCTGCTGGACCACAGCAGCTTTGAGAGTGACATGATGCAACCATCACTGCAGGATGTACTGTGGTCTGCTTAATCTTGGTAGTGCTCACCACTGATAATAGCCAGTGCAGATTAAGGCATCTGCTGAATAAGTGCTGCAAGACACCTCAAGAAGCTTTGTAGTTAAAAATCTACAAAGACTGCTGATGAGCTCTACAGCACATGAAGAACTGGGCTTTAGACAGAGGTTTAGTCTAGTCAGATGCAAAGGTGAGTCCAGTCCTCGAATTCCCAATCTAATAACATTTTTGTGAGTATAATGGACATTTAAACATCTGCATGCAGACACCCAAATGGAGTTGCTTTAACCTGAATCATGCCCAGAAAGGCTTAAGAGAAAGAAAACTGATGAACTTCAAGATCTTGGCACTGATGGTAAAGGTAGTCGGGCGATCAAAGCCAGATCTGGAAGTGCCTTTCTCTGTGTACTATTGCTTGTACAGGGAGTCTGTAATGAGGCTCCAAGTTAGTAGAGACAAATTCCAGCTATGCTGGCTTTTTCCAAAGATGGGAGATACTGCCTGGAAAGATCTTGAAGCTCTCCTAAACATTTTCCTTGTTTGGATATGTAGAAGAGGCCTCTTTTCCCCCATATACCTGTTGCTGAATGACAGTCTTCTCTGATGTCAGCTGCTGCTCCCACATAGGCAGCCCACTGAAATGTCTTAAAGCATTAAATTATGAAATTCTCCTGTGAACTGGTTGTGACTGATGAAATGAAAAGCCTCTGAACTCTTCCTCTGGAAGTTGCCAGAGGGTGTGAGAAAGTCTTACTTGCCATGTTGATCCTAGAAGCAAAATAGAAGTGGCATTTTCACAAAAGCAACTTTTTCCAAGTAACCTCGTTAGGTTGTGAAACCCTATCCTTACAGAAGAAATCTGAAGAGATCGCCGTGGGACCATCCATCTACTTCCTGCAGTTCAGTGGACCAACTTCTGCTCTCAGTTATGAGCAAGCAGCCACTCTGATGGCAATTTAGAGCAGTGTGTCTGAAGACTTTTAGTAGATGTGCCAGTGCCCATCAACAGCCCACAGTGAGCTGCTGGTTGGAGAAAGCTAAGTGGGTTTGGGCTGGCTGGTCCTGGCTTAGGTGTGGGGTGGCTCTGCCATGTGTCTGGGAGCCAGGAACAGCCACATCCTGACGCAGCTCGAGAGGTTTCAGAAGCAGCACCAGTGTCTCTGTGTGCCACTGCTCTGCTCCGTGACTTGTCAGCATGCTCAGAGGTAGTTTTTGTGTTTATTTCTGCACCACATTCTGCTCTTGTTTAGGCAAACCTGCTGTTTTCTCAGGTCTGTGAACTGTAAAATCAACCTGCCAGCTACCTGCAATAGGCATACAGTGCAACTTTTCAGGTCCAGAATCTAAAAAATTCTTCTTTGAAAGCCTTGATTTTGCCCATTTGCTATTTCACTTCCCATGGTGCATGTGCTTGATTATCGTGCATGAAGACACATCATGCATAGGTGTGTGCTTATCTGTGCAAATTTGCTCTGAGACCCAAATCACTATCATTATTCATAATTATCTGCACTGCTTGATCTGGAGAAACACAGGACAAAGGAGCTATCATTAACTGAGTCACCCACTGGATATTACAACTGAGGTGTAAATCTAAACTCACATAAGCCTTGCTCCTGACAGTAATGCATCTGTAATCAATGGCAGATTTCTGAAACTCCCCTGCCATTCAGCTCCACAGAATTGTTCCTCCAGATCTTCTGTCTTTGCCTCCACACTCAGTTAAGTTTGGCCACATTCACATCATTTTTGCCTGGATCTCTTGACTGTAATATTTGTTCTTGGCAAGATCTCTTCTTCAGCAAATCAGCTCCTATTCCTGTTTGGGTTTTTTATTCCATAACTGGGTCAGTTTCTGGTTAAAACATTTCTGGACTTGATCCTTTTTGGTAGAGTTGGGTAGGTAAGAATAACAGCAGCATTGTAGCTGCAGATCTCTTACATTTTGCAGCACTGCAAAACAAAATATATCTCTTACCAGTTTTCCTTTCTTCTTTTCACAAGACCTACTTCACATCATCAGTGTCCAAGAGCACCTCTGTGCAACTTAGATGATCTGAAATAGTGGAACTAACACAAATTCCCCTCTGATCTTCCTCCTTCCCTTTGTTTTAGAGCTCTCCTGCTCTTAGGTGGTGCATTGTTCTGGATCTTGCTGTGGTTTTACTGGTCCCTTACCCAGCCCACAGGCGCAATGGACCATGTGGCCCTGATGGCAGCAGAACTTGTTATGGGATCAGTACAGAGATAGTTGAGGCTTGATCCTGTGGCAAAACTCAAAACTCTGTATAGTCTTGACCACAGTCCATAGAAACATGGATCATAAAGAACACAATGGCTGGCCAATGCAGCTGATGCATTTAGCATATTTCACCATTTTTAGTATAAGTAAAATGTCTCAGATGTGATGCCAGTCATTTCAGCTGTGTCCAGACAGCAAGACAGGAGCACTTCTCAGTTCTGGCATGAAGGTGTGTGCAGTTTTAGGTTTGAATGGCAGTAAACTCATTTTTTAACTAGTACTGGAGTTTGGGAACAGTGTATGTGAAATAACTAGTGGCAGAATCTGGTGGAGAAACACTCTCATGCTTCTTCAAGAATGACTCAGTGTGGGTGCATGAGCCCAGGAAACAGTGGATTAGCCAGTTACATTGCAGTGAAAGGGTGTCTTGACCACCTCATGCAGTCATGTGAGGGTGTGAAATCCAGTGCAGCCATCACCCTTTAAACCTTCTTTATTCCCTCAATAACCGTGGGTTGCCTTGGACCTTTCCTGACAGATGTCAATGGTTAGACTTGGTGTGTTCTTTTACAAGCTCAGTTCCTGGACTTCAAATATCTCCTGGTAGCATCCACCTTGAAACAAACTGCTCCTCTTAAGATCTGAAACAAGAGGTATCTCATTTGACTAATATGTTCCCAACAGAGGTTTGATATTGTGCTGTTTTCTGCTAAGATGTAGCTGTCTCATCCCCAGAGCTAAAGCGCAGAGCACCAGGACACATCTGTGGCCACTGCAGTGACAGTGTAGTGAGCACAGTGATCCTCTGCGCTAGAGACTGGGAAGGTACAGGGAAAAGTGCTAACTACAACTGAGGACTTATTTCTCAAGGGCATGAAGCTCTTCGCTGAGCACAGAGGTAGTGCTCTTCAGCTGCTTAAGACTTCATTTCTGCTTTCTGCTCCCTGCGGATTTATGTTCCAGCACCATATTGTGAATCGTACCTATCTTCAGCTTCAATTAAATTCATGAATGCAGTATTGCAAGCAGGCGTCCTCTGAAGCCAAGAAAATATCAAGGTGTTTTAGGGAACATCCACTTTCCTTTTTCTGTGCTACCAGCCCTGCTCCTGCAGTATACTGAGGAATTTATGGTACAATATCTGAACATGGTACTTGTAGTGGAGGCTTCAGGAGTTGGCTAAATCACCCTAACCCATGTTTTCGTGGTGCCCGTGTGAAATGTGGATAGATCCTTTTCTGAGAGCTGTCACACTGGGATGCAGAGCCCTGCAGTTGAAGCTCCACATGCTTAAATGTAAGGCATGTATGTAGCTGACGGCATTACTGAGACCTGAGGATGGGAATGTCTGAGATGGTTAAAATTGTGTTCTTTAGCAGGCAGTACTAAACAAGATTGTGTTTAATGTCTCTGCTAAGGGGAAGTTCATATTATTTCATCCTCTTGGACTGGAATTGGTTTTTTGCTTAAAAGGAAGAAGTGTATTGCTGTTACATTTATAATTAATGATAACCTAATCTAAGATTTGTACAAGCAGATTTAAACTGAGCTCCTGTTTTGACACATGGAAAATTTTATCATTAACATCTTCATATTCCTGACTGACACATGGCTAATAGCATTGTAGTAGATTAAATCTTGAAGTGAGAGAGATGAATGTAGCTACAATATTACACAGGTGATTTTTCATATTCTGCTTTTTCATGTGTCTGTCCTTTATCACAAACTGCCCTTGTGTTCATTTGACTTGATTAGAACAAATAGATAGCAATTACCTTGCTGAAAGAACTTCTCTGGTTTTCTTTCAACACGCCCACCTATCCAGGACTTTCAAATGTATTTAAAGTTTTTTTCATGCCTTCTCACTTTGAAAGGTGTTTTGTATTAAAAGCAGTACTTCGAATCATAGAATGGTTTGGGCTGGAAGAGACCTTAAGATCCTCTTGTTCCAGCCCCCCTGCCATGGTCAGGGACACCTCACACAAAGCCATGTCACCCAAGGCTCTGTCCAACCTGGCCTTGAACACTGTCAGGGATAGAGCACTTATCCCTTCATTTGGCACTTTGTGCCAGTGTCTCGCCACTCTTACAGTAAAGAACTTCTTCCTTATAGCTAACCTAAACGTACTGTTATAGTAACATGAGCATTACTTGGGGAATCCTGTCCCCAATAGTCAACTCTTAGTCATTTATTATTTGTTTTAATTCATAATTTATCCTGATTACTGAGGTCAGTGACTTCAAGAATGTGCCAGCCTTAAAGGGCTTCAGGAGGTAGTTTGATCTCCTAGAATGAAACCTGCTGTATTGCCTATTTAGTATTTATGCAGAACATTTCTATTCCACAGAAAGCAGACACATTCTCAATATTAAGGGTTTTTTTAATGACTATGCTTTATCACAAATCAAGTGATAACTCATGTTATACAAATAAAACTATTCCTATATTTCTGGCAGTTTTTTATACAGCAAATAATGGGATCAGTCAGGAAAATTAATTACTCCAAATGAAATACAATGGCTTCAGTTGCATTATTTTAAATAGTTAAGCAAGCAAAGCCAGTCCACTGCAGAATTAAAGGCTCTGACTGTAAAAATGCATCTAATTCAAATGCATTAAATCTAAAATAGTTTGAAGGAAACTGGGCACCACCCTCCTTTACATGTGGAATTACTCATGGAGTCCAGTGCTTGCATCACTTTAGGGCAGGATATGGCTGTGGAGTTGACTGCTCAGACATTTCAGGTTCAGTCAGTGCCAAAAGATGACCTGCATGTGATGAAGTTTCTGGGCCCTGTAAACATGTGCACTTTGGAGTATATGCTTTATCTGTAGGTTTAGAGGGTTTTGTCTAAACTTCTCTGTAGAGGTGGACACCTGATTTTAGTGGAATTGATAGGAGTTTGTCAATAACTTTTACTGGGGCAGAATTGTACTTAAGGGTATGCTATTAATCCTTGCAGTATTCTTTATGGGCAGCCACTGCTCTAGAGACTGACCAAATACAGACCTATTTAGGCTTTACATATCCCCATTTAGTAGTGTGTGTTGTGTGCATTCTCATGTGGTGTGGTACAGCTGCATAGATCCTGTTTAAATCTGTGCTATGAGTGCCCCATTGCTCGATATGGAAATTAATCTGTTGGAATCACACTCCACATGGTTATTTCTGCTGCAGTGCTTCATGTGAAGCCAGGCTTTTGCTGTAGCTCTGCAGCCTTCACTCTGATCCATATTGTATGTAATGGCTATTAGACTCTGTTTTAAGTAATAGCATCCTAAATATTGATGCTAGTCATTCCAGTGGCTTGCAGAAATCATGTGTCAGATCTGTTATTTTTCAGTGAGTTATTTTTCCAGTCCTACTATGATCCTACTGGTAGATACTTCTTTCCAATTGGGAATACTTTTTTGAGAGAAGATGAAAACTGTGAGGATATGCTATTGAGAGTGGATTCTCAATGGTTAGTGTGACTAACAGTGTCACTGGTTTCATGCCTGTCATGAGCCAGGTCAGGTTTGTGCTGCCTTCAGAAAGGGCAGTGTCCCTGTCACTTCACTATTCTTCATGCTAATGAGTAGAATCAACCCATCTACCCCACTGACAACTAATTTTTCTTTCCCTTCCCCACAGATCAATTAATCCTTTCTTACACTCATCAGCTAGATCAGCAGGCTGATTCAGTTCACTGCTCAGCCCCGCAGGCAGGGAGAAGGGAGTAGGAGAAACCCCTTGTCCTTTGGCTGAAGCCAGCTGTGAAGTGCATGCTGAGAATTGATGGAGGTGCTTCTGAGACACAAAGGATGGTGTAGGATTGCTGAGCAGTGCAGTTAGTGGCTGCTGTTGGAGCAGATGGGCCAAGCCACGTGACAGCTATGGCACATGAATCCAGGTGTCTTTGCAAATGAGAGACTGAAGTGCAGTCACTAACAAACAAATGGGATGAGCTTTCACATTAAAAGTAAGGTGTAAGATACAAGAAGTATGTTGGGTTTAGTGACTGGGTAAGACAATAGCTGAAAAACAGAATGCATTTACAATGAATGAAAGACGTGAGAATTTGCTTACCAAGACTTCTTCATGTGTGTCAAACATCTGGACTTCAGAAACCACTAAACTCCAAACTAGACAAAGATAATATGAGGAAGCACTTTGGTTTTGACCTTCTGGATTAATTCCTCACCCAAAACCATCTATTCCAATCCAATGCCACTAAACTATCCAGTGAGCTCTCAGGCTGTAAATGAATCAAAATGAATCTGAGATCTTATTATATGGAAGCGCCATTTCTTATACAATATCCTATTTTTCTTTTGAAATTGGCCCCTATTGCTTTAACATTACAAATGCAGCTTATTAAGTGAGAGATATGGGGAAATCCTTCCTGGTAGGATTACTAATTATCCAAACTTTAAATATAACCCTGTTCAAACTTGATTGCTTTTATACAGTTTGGGTTTCCTTTGAAGGTGGCTGTCGCCTTAAAGAATGTACTAAGTATTCTGCTTTGTCAACTGCCGTTTCTTAACAAGTGAGGTGCAAGTGAAGGTTTTTCCCCACAGTTGCTTTTTTAAATAAAGCTTTTTTCTTGCCATGCTCTCTTTGTGGCAGGAATTGAGCTGCACTGTGGCCCCCTGGGTCTCTGGTTTTGATACCCCTCTGGCATTTGTCTGGGACCAGCAAGTGAAGATGGGAACAGCACCAAAGTGTTAAATAGCTAGCATAGTAATTAAACGTAGTCCCCACCTCTCAGCTTCAGTAGTGTCTGATTATAAAGAATATTATTGTGACTTATTTATAACAGTAAATATATATATGTTTATATTAAAGTTCTGGAGACTTTTGCCCCTGTCTATCTCAGATTACTTCTTTCTCTGCATAACACAGAGGGTTAGTTTGTTAATGTGGTGCCAGATTCATCTCATATTTTGAGGTGACATAAATCCAGAATTGCTTTATTGACACTAATAACACAGATGGCTAAACCCAAGCTAGACAGAACTGTAATTATAGCTACAGTGTTAGAGGTGAGGGTATGTTATTAAAACAGTTCCCTCTTCTCTTTGAATAATGTGTAAGTCTTGCAAAATGTGAGGATCGTACTGACAATATCAAATGTCACTTCAGCTTCTAGATGGGAAAAAGTATATGGTGCAAAAGGGAATATGCTCAGAACGACTATGAACTCCTAATGAGCTATTATAGGATTCCATTAATCTCTTCCATCGACTAAAAGAATTATAGTGGTTGAAGTCTATTTGTCTTAAGATGGCAAGAAGGCTTAACCAAAGCCTTTGGACTGACAATAGTGCAAGGAAAAGCATATTCTGTGCATCTAGCTACATCTGTTGGTCACAGCCATCTTCAGATAACCTCAGAGCAGATACCACTCGGGAGTGCTGAGTGAGTATATTAGAACGTATTTTACCAGAGACCTGGCAGCTGCCTGTGGCTAAGCGTGCATATACCCCAGCTAACGTTATTTGTGTTCCTGGGGGATATTTTGGAGTTAGAGGCCTAAATTACTTGAACACTTTTTCATTGGTTACTATAGCTGAGTATATCTTACATACATGTACTTATTTGTGCCTGCTAAGAGGGGATATGTGGGAAGCAGCTGCATCCTACCTGTCTGCAGCGTGCCTGTTCCCCCTGAGCTGGGTATCCCTCAATACATGGCCTCTGCCTGGCTTCTGCGCAGCAGCTGCCAGACCTTGCATGGTCAATAAGACCACATTATCCCAGAGAAAGTTCAAAATTGTAAGCCTTCCTTTTGAGCTTCTGATTTTTATGGTTCTGATTTTAATCTTTCTAATATAAAATAATTACATTTGCTCCAGTGTGGTTTTCCTGAGTTTGTGTGCAGCTTCAGCTGCATCAAGCTCCCAGTGAGCTCATATGACAACAGTATTTCCTATTTAATTTATTTGATGTTTAATTGTTGCCCGTGTTATCAAATAGAGTAAGAAACTGCATTGGGTTAAGGCTTGTGGAGGGAATCAGAAGTGAAAATGCAGAAGAGAAAAAAGGGAAGAGAAACAATAAAGGATAGTGAAAAACAGAGAAGGGAGTTAACACTAACTGGAAAGGTGGAGACATACTGCCACCATGCAGTGATGATGATGAAAGCTAACCATGGATCTCTGGTGCAGACCCATCCTTGAAATTGGTGGGAATTCAATGGACCAGAGAGCATGTTATCTCTAATGTATTTTTTGGCTCACAGATCACAATTAAAATTAAAATCTGCCTTCTGCAAAATTGAATTGACAGTAGTGGTCTGCTGCAGTGAATCCTTGAACTGGGGTGGTCTCAGTTGAGTTGGACTACTCAAGTAAAAACCACAAATGATAACTATGGAACTTTGCTTGTGAGAGTGCATGAAATTGCTATCACAACACAACGGAATCTACTGTATATGGGTTACTTTTCAGGAAGGGAAAGATTGTTTTACAGGCTCTTGCTATTGACTGCTCTTCCTCTAAATCATTCCATTCAAGTGTCTTGGCTGCAAAAATATTAATCTAAATGTTGTTATAAGATGATGACGTTTACAATATTATGCAGCAAAATGTTACCATTAAATATCTTAAAGTGCCAGCATTTCTGCACGCTGCAGCTTTTTGCTAAGATGAGCATACACTTGTCAAATGTTTTGAATTCTGTATTTATTGAGTGAATGAGCATGTGGTTAATTAAAGTAGCATTACTATACCGGGAGGTGATCAGATTGCAAACATATCTTGAACAATTGGCTCTTGCATATAAAATAGAAGAGAGTTCTGATTTAAATCTGAAAACATCAATGGATGCAAAAGGCCACCTTAGAGCATTACCTGATAAAATAAGAGTTGAGAAGTAATGGCATGGTCAATATTAACTGCCATCAGCTGGAAAGAAATCAGACTGTCAGGGATCTATAAAATTCTTGCCAAAGTAGAACCTCATTTACACATACAGATCTTCATACCCTTTGCTAAGAAAAGCATATGTGACAGCTTAGAGGTTTTAGCTGCCAAAGATCTTTCACTCTGAATACAGTAAATGTCACATCTATTTATTTATCGTTAAATTTTGCTAAGTATCTGTAGAAATATTTGGATTTTTTCTATCATAATGTAGATGTTTAAAAGGAAAAGAATCCAGATTATAATGCAGCTGTAGCACCAAACCATATGGCTGCAAAATGGGAGCAAAAATACACCACTGAATTACTGGGAGTAAACATAAACTGGATGCAATCTTCAGAAGAATATTAAATGGAATATATAAATACCAGAGTACTGCCATAAAATCATGCAATCAGACAACAGTAGCCATCAGGCAGTAGATTATTTCACATGCTGAAAGTGATCACAGTTGTATAGCAAGTTATGTTTTCTAAATGCCAGACTGAAAATATGAACTACCGAGTCTTGGCAAGCACAGTGTTTCTAACTGCAGTGGTGGTTATAACAACACCTAGGCCTTTTCTGAGAGAGGAGAGAGGAATAAGGAAGCCACCCTACAGCCCAGCTTCATTAGAATCTGTCCAGAGTCCAAGGTGCTGAAAACAGTCTTGTTTGTCTTTAACTCAATTCAAGCCTTTGGCTTTTTCTTTTAAAGAAACTGCCTGTGGGTGATTTATTGGTATATTTGGTATATTTGCACTGTGTTGGGCAAGAAAAAATGGTCCAATGGAATACATACATATTCAATATTATGAATATTGTCTGGCATGAGAGAGAACTCAGATCAGTGCGGGTGCTGCATTGCATGTTCTTTTCTAAGAGTAAGTTTAAGTCCATTTGGATTCTCCATTGTTGTGTAAGAAGGAAGACGTTAATAACTTCCAGGAGAAAAGCTTTTGTATCTGCTTAGCCTGCTGAAAACTTACTGGGGGCAGTTGTCAACTGTACTTTGATATTTTGGCTCTCTTCTTTTTATACGATGTGGAAGGAGAGGAGACCTCTTCATCCCATCCACATCCCATTTTCAAACTGCAAACAAGAACTAAATGATCCTTAAATTTCAATTCAACTTTGTAAATTAGCATCCCAGGGAACAGACTTTCAGTATTCATAATTGCAGTTCTTAAAATTAGGACTATAATATGAAGAGTTTACCTCAAAATGGGCCAGATTCATCAAGATTTCTTATTACTGCATATTGAACTAGCTCTGCCCCTGGGAACTCGGATCTAAGTGATACTGAGTAAAGGCTTTTTTCTCTCCTGAAGTTTTCTGTATGAGACAAATGGCAACTCTAAATATGTCTTTCTTTCTACAGATGATATGGAAGCAATTCCAGTCAAGCAGTTTGTTAAACACATCAGTGAGCTGTATTCTAATAACCAGCATGGGTTCTCAGAAGACTTTGAGGTACGATTTAATGATCCACTAATGAAGTGTTGTTTTCCTAAAGTTAATTATGTATTAACAGTTACGGACCGTGAGACATCTGTGTGATGCTGTCATGTCAGGTGAATGTAGTCCTCAGATGTATCAGAAGAAATAGGGAAATACCAATTTGCCACTAGGTATGAGCAGTGTGAGGCTGGACATTTACAGATGTTTTCTAAGCACCACAGATTCAGTGCCTTTAAGGGGAGACCCTCCTAAGTTTTCATTATATACGAAAAGCTGCCTGCAATCCCCCAGGAACAACATTGAAGATACAAGCAGTTGTTTGTAAGTCCAAGTTTCTCTTACAACCTGGAGCTTGTTTTACTCTTTTTGGCCTAGAATTTGTTCCTCTTAGTCACACTGAGAAGTCACTGCCTGAGCAGCCCAAAAGATGTAAAATAGTGCTTACTGTGAGTAAGAGTGGGACAATTTGGTCTTTCATGAAAACCCAAACTGTGGGTCCATTCCTGGAGTCCTTGTTCATGCTCTGTTCAGCCAGGAAACATTACTGTTAAAGTCATCAGTTCCCAGCAAAACCAAGGAGAAAGGCTTCAGGATTTAGCTGGTGGTATTTACCCAGTGTGAATATTTTAAAGTAAGCATCTTATTACCTGTTTAGGACAGAATTTGACCTATAAATCTGCAATAAACTGGAGGTAATTCCAGTGAAGTGAAAGCAATTTCCACCTCTGGGTTACCAGATCCATATTGGACAAGCATAGTAAACATCACAGCATGAGAATGGGCTGCAGAATCAGGCTTTAATAAGCACAAGTCAGGATTATCTGGGAAGTTTTTAGGCATAGGAAGTGTTGAGAAGCAGGAGGAACTGCAGGAAATTGCACAGAGCTGTGCCACTGGCTTCCCCACCAGCAAAAGGAGGTGTATTTGTGTGCTGCATGTGAATCAGAGAAGCAGCTCTGCTTACAAACAAGGCAGTGAACCAAAATAGGTGGCCTAATATCTACTGCTTCTTCACTTAGTGCAGTAAAGACAAGACTGTATGCAGGAATTGTTTTTAATGGGATCATTTAAAACATTTATTGTTGCTGTTTGGTTACTGTCTATAAAGAGTGGCTGCTTTGTCTGATGCTCAAAAAACCATTGTGTATGTTAGAAACATTTTGTATTCATGAGGAAGGCAAATGTGGAAGGTGTTAAAGTGATTTAGTTCAATTGACTGCTGGCTGGATGGCTGAGCAGGAATATTGAGGCATTTAACAATGTTGATGGTATTCAGGACAAACATTTATTCTCCAGAGAGTAGAATTTGATCAGGATGATCAAATGCGACTCACTCTTCTCAATTATTTATGAATTGCGACCCCAGTGCTATTCGTCACCACTGGGTTTTACACCATTTAATTATTCAAAATAATCAGCAACACAGCTGTAAACTTGGGCTGGCTTTAAGCAGGCTTTGCTTCAGCTGTCACAAAATCACTGCTATTAACAAATGTTGGACACCTTCTGCCCGTGTTTTAGCAAAGAAAAACATTGCTCTAATAGCCTTATTTTAACTTTCCTTCTGGAATTCCCTGCTGCAAGTGCCATGCTGTGGCAGCCAGTGGGAGAGATGCCTTTGGCCAGCTAATCCTGTTTTGGGGAGCGCAAGGTCCCCAAAGAAGTTAAACTCTGATAGCACTGCATATGCCAAGTTCTATTCTCCGTGCTGGCTTAAGATTTGGAGCACGTCTTTTGAAGTCAGTATAGCTGCTCCAGATGTGTTTCTCCACAGCTGAGGTCTTGGCTACCTAAAGAGTAAATGAAATCTCCTCCTGGAGTAAGGAGGAGGAACAGGAACAAGACAATCCCTGTCTGGTGAATCATCCAACTCCCTTTCATTGCTTTTGTTGGGTCCTGCTGATGCCTTGTGGGCCTGATTTTCTTCCTTATGGTTCACAGTGGTAGGACAGAAGAGTGAAACCTGGGATTTTTCACAGAGCCTGTAGGTAAAATGTTTCTCAAGCACCTAAACTGACTCAGAGATGAGAATACCAGTTCTGAAAGCAGCTGAGGGGTAGAGGACCCTGAGGTTACATTTATACAGTAGTCATTGGAAGCAGCTAGTGTAACTTCTCATGTCTGGTCATATCCAGCTATGGTCTATGTGCCAGAATTTTATCTTCCAGCTACAGTGAAGACTTAGCTAATGTTTTATGGAGAAACAGCAGGAATCCAGCTGAAACAGAAAATCCAGTGTTACAGGGCTGCTAGTGTTAGGTGGAAAGTACCACAGCCATATCATGCCTGGGGAGCTTCTGAAATGAGGTATTAGGTTCTGCAGTCATACAGACTGCTTTTTATATCTAAAAGAAGAGAGAAGGGGATGACAAGAAGGTGCTAAAAAAGTGTGATCAATACTACAGAATAAATTAATCTTCCCAAAAATAGGCAGTGCACAGGGTGTTTTTAAGGAAAAAGGACCAAAAATCCTTTCAGAAATTCCTGTGTCAGGAGGTTTATGGTGGAACCTGTGCAAGAGGAGATCAAGCGGGGCACACACATACTCTGCCCAGTGTAGAAGGTAAACATTCACCATGTGTTTGTTGCTAGTTTTTGGTGTGTGTCTCTTCCTGTGTTTTTGGCAGCATGTTGTGGGTTGTGTTGAGTCCTTTTTTACATGAAGAAGACTCCTTTGAAAGTAAATGGTGTGAATACTCCCTCATCCTCTTAAAATGAGCTGTAATTACAGCTAAAAAATTTGTGAACGTACTTAGGAAGTGTTTCATGTGCAGAGCAGTAAAGGACTTTGAACTCACCAATCTTGCTTTGGGAAGTACATCCAGAACAAATTCTTACTCCCTCTGGGTAATCATAGTGCAAGTAGCCAGCTTTATTGTCTGATGATTGCTGGGCTTTCTCATATAAACAGAATTGTTAAGATTTCCTTTGAGTCTGGTGAATTTTCAATTTGGATATAGAAATAAAGGGCCCGATTTAATATTGAACAACTTTAAATAAAGGCAATGATCCTGCATCACCAGTGCTGGTCTTCTGATGAAACTTAGTACTTGGAGTTTGTTCAGCCTACTACTGAAAACAGTTCAAGGAGGTTTTGGCTTGATATCAGGCAGCTCCAGCACTCTCTTGCTATGGCATGCAGGGTGAGGTACCACATTTTTATAGGCAACACTGGGGCAGGGTTTGGTGGCAAGGCTGAAGAGAGATGGAGAGGCTTCCAGAGCCAGAGATTGTATGTACCCCTTGTCTAGCCAGAGATTTTCTTGGCATCGGTATGCTTAATACTTTTTGATAGACCTTTCTACCATAAATTTCTCATCACCTCTTGAACCCTTCAGACTTCTAATGTCCACAGCATCCCATGGCAATGAATTCTACAATTTGTTCCACAAGAACAGACTTCCTTTTGCTTTTAACTCATGCCTAATAACTTATCTTGATGCCTCTCAGCTTTATCATCGCAAAATACATTGCTGTTCACTTAAATGCCTCACAGGATTCTGTCTGCTTCCCTGTCATTCCCCATTCGTCTGTTTTTGAATCTGCAAAAGTCTGAACTATTTAATCTGTTTGAGGAAACCTTTCTAGACTTATGATGACTTGTTCCCTTTGTAGCTTTTTCTATTCCTTTACCATATCCTTTTCAAGATGAGAAGGCCAAAACTGTGCACAGTATTTAATGAGTGGGTTTACTGCAGAGTTCTGCAGGAGCACAGTGATGTTTTCTGTTTGGTTTTCTATTACTTTCCTTCTTCCTAACATCCCATTTGTTTTTTAACAACTACTGAACACTCAGCTGACACCTCCAGAAAACTATCAGCTGTGACCCCAAGGTCTTGTCACTGAATGGTAATAGCAAATTGGGAACCTGTCAGTATGTATGTGTAGTTAGGGTTGTTTTTCCCAAGTACATCACTTTGCATTTATCAACATTGAATTTCATTTGCTGTTTTATCACTCAGCCACTCAGTATTGCGAGATTGTTCTGCTTCCCTTCACAAACAGCTTTCGTTCTAATTATCCTCTATAATTTTGTATCATAAACACACTTTGTCTCCTCTGCAGTCCATTTAGGAATAGATTAGGTCTCTATAAGGTCCCACTGGTGAAATCTGAGCACTGAGAATTCCTGGGAACGTGAGTCTCACCTCTAACCTGTCCCTATACAAGAAGAGTTTTCCTTTTGCTCCAAGACATATCAGGTTTTTAAGTAATGTTTTCTGAGAAGCCTTTTCACAAACATTTTGGAAACCCAAATATACTATTCTGTTCCAGACTGTGCTTACCTGTGGACATCTTCAGGGACCTCTTCACAGTCTGTTAGAGGTATTCACTAGCTCTGATATTTATTACCAGCGTCTAGCAGTTTGCCCCACAGCGAAGTTGGATTTAGTGGGCTGTAGTGCCTGAAATCCCTTCTGGATCTCATTTTAAAAACTGATGTCACATTTGTCATCTTCTGTTCCCCTGATAGCCTGACTATATAGGGCATGTGCCCTCTGAATTCTTGTATCAAAAAGAGTGTGAAGTGCCACCTCCCACAGTAAAGCTTTTCACTCCCTCCCCCTGGCCGGTTGCTGGAATAACACAGTAAGTTTTTTGAGTAGCTGTGTGCTTTTGCTCTGAGAAAGGAACCAAGGAAGCCAAGAAATCACCCTCCATCCCCAAAGCTAAATGTGAATTTCTAGACTATAATGCAGTGTTTGGGTTTTTGAGATTGGACAATTTTCTTTCCCCTCCTTCCTAAGAGTGGGTTGGTCAGTGCTGCTACAGGGACGATTAGAGTGGGCAAGTGCAATCTCTGCAGACCTCTCCTGCCTGTGGCCTTGTGAGTGTAATGATTCATTGCCAATTTGGAGTCTGCACAGGCTGGCTGAACTTGGAGGCAGGCTGTCTAGCTCCCTCATCACATAAATTGAAAATATCTTTATACTCCAGCGGCACCTTCTTCTAAATGTCCTGAAATGTAAGAAAATAACATAAATCCATATCTGCAGCAGTACGGCAGGGATTTGCTAATGTTATCCTCATGGTTGCTGCTGCTCGGGGCAGGGGTCACTAGCTCTTTTTAACCAATGACCTCAGAATGTTATTCTTTAGTGGAGGGCTGCATTGAAGACAGAGAACGCTGCACTTCACACATTTCTTGAGACACTAAAACCACCGTGTAGTTATACTGGCATCCCTTATAGATTAGACACAGCTTACACGAGACACATGCTTATAACTGCATCTACGCCAAGGAATTTGGCAGTAGAAAGATGCCATTTCAAAAACGTGCTGCTAGCAGGCATTACTGCACTGGGAAATGGTTTATAACCTTGGCCCAAAATTGCCATAATTAGAGGTATTCTGTGCATTGCTGTACTACTGAAACGGAAGGGAAGCAGCACATTGAAGCTGGATGAGGAAGGATTGCTGCAGAATAGGGTCTTCCTGGAGTTCTCAGTTCTTATTTTCCCGCTTGACTTTCCCTAAGATAGGCATCATGGATTAGGAGATAAAGTTGAAGAGAAGCAATGAAAGAAGTTCAGCTGTATGAGCTTCCTGTTACTAGCCATAGTACTGCAGCCATACCCAAGATTTCTGCCTAGAAGCCCTGCACAGGCAACGCAAGAGTTCATTCAGAACCTCCGTGCACTGTGAAGGACAGGATACCACAAGCAAATGTTCCTCCACCATCCTCTCCTCTCTAATTTATTTACATGAATTTTTAGCTACCTAAATACTGTCATTCCTGTGTTGAGTCCTTCTGGTTTGTTTGTTTTCCCTTTCTTTCCAGACTGTCCCCTGCTCCCCGCTCTCTTGAGTATCATCACGGAGTTTGTACAAGGGCTAATTTTTTCCCAAAATCCATGCTGTTCCTGTGGGATATCTTCAAATGCTGTTTGCTATCCCTGTTGGTATTGCTGGCTTCATGTTTGCTGTGATAAACAGCAAGAGCAGTACCACAGAATTCTCTAATTTGGGATAAAAATAATAGATCAAACCTGATTTTAGGGGTGGATGAACTGGCTGCTTTTGTGCTGAAAAATATCAAAGTAATATCAAAACATAGCTATGGATCTCATTTAATTTAGTCCTTCAGATTAGGATCCTTTCTTTGTTCATGATTCCTCCTCATTGCTATTCATAGGCTTTCACAGTTCAGCCCCTGCTAGGACATCGAACTCAAGTAATGGGAAACAACAGCAGCACTGCATAAGGCCAAATCAAGAGATAGAGTTCCTGCTCAGTCACTGTAGCAAAAATTCTTGCTCAAACCTTATATTGCCAGCAAGACACTGGTGCAGTTTGATTTTACACTTAAATGGAAATTCTCTGAAGTTTAGAAAAAACTAATCTGTAACTTGTTTCAGAAAGGCAATGAAAATGGGTCGTTAAACCTGGGTGTATCAAATTCCAATTAGCATTAGCATGGACAATATAATTAAAAGGTAAATCAGCCATAATAGCAGAGACTAGGACACTTTTTACAGTAACTAACGGTCAATTGAAACCATGTACTTTGCTTTCTTGGGTTGTCAATGATAAGTTGAAAAGACAGAATAAGAGCCTGTATCCATTCATCTTTGAACAGTAATGTGTTCTGCAAAGTTAAACATGAAAAGCAGCAGTGGCCCAGCCAGCTGCTATTAAAATCAGTGGAAGGGACTAAGTGGGATTAAGGAATGCCAAAGAAAATACTCTAGAGCAGAACAGTGTGTGGATGTGGTGATGCAGACGCTATCTGTCCTACTCCAAGGTGCCAGTAGTAGTTTTGTGCTAACTGGGAGAGGAGTGCTTATAGGCTGCAGTGAGCAGCCTGGCATCAGACCTGCCTGCAATCTTAGGTTGTAATAATAATATAGTCATGGTGATGTTTTAAATGCAAATGAAGGACTTGGTAGCCAGTAAGATTTAGAAATCCCAGGGTTTTCATTGCATAAGCAATAGAAAATTCTGGGAAAACAAATACATAATATACATAAATGTGGTAAAATGGCATAATTACAATGGTGACTTTTTGGAACTTTCTCCAGGGTGATACTTATTAACACTGGGCTGCCCTCTTCTGCCAATGGGTAAATAATCCTCTGAACAGAGGCATAACAACAGGCTGCAACTAGTCTTTTCTTGCAGCACTGTGTGCATTGATGAAAGACAACCACCTTGGCTTTAATAACAAAGGAATGTTAACTTCTGCCTTACTGTCTGGTAGGGGGAGCCTGTGGTTTAGTAATTTGCTGTTATAATTTGGAGACATGAACCAGGGAAGGTAAGAGCATGGATGCCCACCCTCTGCTCTCAACCCCATCTGTCCGTGCAACACTGATAGTGGACAACATGGAACTGGAGGATGTTCTCAGTCCCTTTCTTGTTTGACAGCTTCAATGTACCAAAGTGCCAGTTGTGTCCTGGACGTAGGGGAGAGGGCTGAAGTCAAAATGGCCTTTTACTGTTCCACATTGATTTCTTAAAAGACAAAACCAATTGAAGCACATTGGGAGGGGAGGGCTTTTCTTGAACAGACTCCTTTTGCTATGCATTTGCATTGTGCAGACATAGGAATCCACCATTATTGCAGCTTTCCAGAGTATTAAAAATCGCTTAGAAAGTTACGTGTTAAGAAAAGCCATTTTCAGCTAATCAGCTCTCACAGCATCAGACCTTCTTTTCCACTGCTGTGTTTTTCACTGTCTTGGCTTAATCTTCCTCTTCTATTAACTTTATATTGGCCAGCTGGGAACATGTTCAGTTGAGAAAACAGTCAGCATCAACATAAAAAGGTTAATTAAAATGATTAACCTCACCAACAATTCCCTTATGGAAGAATCCTATAGAATTTAATAGAAAGTGATACATTTACTATGTAGTATTTAAACTGTCAGAGAAAATTCCTTAGCAGGGAGGTAATTCCCTATTAAGTTTGTTAACTTGTTAAGAGTATTCTCCACAGCACCTTACTGGATTTGTCTGTATTAAATTCTACAGCAACTGGCATAAATATTTCAATGCTAATAACTTCTACAAATAATTCTGTAGTGATGCAGGGATGTAGAGTTTGATGTGAGGCTTTTGAGAAGCAGGGGGGTATCTTTTAGGAGCAATCTACAGTGGTGCAGCAGTGATGTTATATGGTTACTGTATGCAAAGGGAAAAAAAGGTAAAATGAAATTACATTAAATCAACCTAACACATAAGTAATGCTGCTTTTCCAGTTATGACTTCAGCTGAACTGATCCTGCCCATTGGGTAATCAGAAGTCCCTTGCTTACTGGAGCTGACAGGTAGAATTAGGGGAAGCGCGCACTTTAATGGTGTTTTTTATTTCTGTGATAGAAATGGAACTATGAAAATTCTATTAGGGCCAGCTGGGAGTTTGGCTTGATTTGTCTTTGTCTTTGCTCAGCTCATCTCCTTGAGCGTAGTATGTTTCTCCCTATGGAGGATGGGGAAGAGAGAGAGAAGCAATTCTTATTTGGGAGTGTCATGTGGCTATAAAAGCTGTAAAACGCTCAGGGTTTTAGTATACTTTGCACTTTTAAAATGTAAATGCTGGGGAAGGTATCAAAATTGCTATGCAAGTCCTTTGTGAAATGTCTGCATAATGCTGAACTCTGTTACATCTGCTGTTTGTATAGCATTTCTCTTGAAAATTTTTCCCTGTCACTTAGCTTGTGATCTTTGTAGCAGCTGTGAGCTCCTAATGACTTTCCCTCTTGGGCAGGTTCTATACTGTTATTTTTAAACCCTAAAGTACAAAGTAATCTGGCACTTCCCCATATATCCTTGGGGGAAACTGGTACTGTTAGGTGCGATTTCTGGGACTCATAAAATTACGATTGGAATAAATATAGTTTCTTCCACAACTTTATAAACTCCAACCATTGATATATTTTTCAAAAATTTGGAGGTTTAACCAAATATTTAGTGATAAAAGGGGGTTTAGTTTATTCAGGAAGACTGTGGTTAAATAAATAGTAGAAAAGATATCTCGGAGTTGGCAGCACACATGACGTTTAGTGATTCAGTTTGTAAGACAAATGTGTAACACTCCAGGACAGTGTGGCCAACGGGAATAGCTGCTTTTCTCTGGGGTCAGAGAAAAGACCCTCCATTGTCCCATTCTAATAGCCCTGTATTCTGTTTTGGACAATGAAAGTAAGAGTAAAACTAAGAACTAAAAGTATTAATGGGGATTAGGTATCTAACCTACATCCTCAACTAGACAGCATTCTCCATCTCTAAGCACCTTGGCAAGCCTGGTCTTTTTCTGCTTTGTAAATGTATAAATACATAAATGCAACCTTTTATCTTTTTCACTGTATTGTGGGCTGTTAATCAGTGTCCCAGAAGTGGTATTCAAAGTATTTGCTGTTATCTTCAGAGTTCTATTTTGTTTATATTTGATAAAAGGCATCTCTCTGCAGACAACTAACAAAAGGTCAGCTCCAAACTAAAATGTCAGAAACCCTTTTTTGAGAGGTTATAAGCAGAGAAGTTGTCCAGCACTCAAAGTCTTGTGCTGAAATGCTTTTTGTGCTGAATTTATTACATTGCACTAGCCACTCTTGCCTTTAAGGGACTCTATCTTCCCTTCCCAAGGAGGGAAAGAGTAAAGCATCACAGGAGATGCAGTCCAAAAGACAGATGGACTGCTGGTCAGAGGAGACAGTTGGTCCTCGGGGTGCTCAGAGTGCATCTGTCACCAAGTCTGTGGAGAGGGGCATAACTGTACACCTGGCAACAGCTAACA
This sequence comes from Agapornis roseicollis, assembly GCA_002631895.1. NCBI lineage: Eukaryota > Metazoa > Chordata > Aves > Psittaciformes > Psittacidae > Agapornis > Agapornis roseicollis. Next base: position 75,974 of record NDXB01002588.1, read on the forward strand.
CAGCTCTGTTTGAGCAGACCCTATCATACAGGACAATACTGGAAGACTGTGTTTTATCCCAAAATTAAGATATCAGTACTTTAAATGTGGGATTTTTGAGCTGTTGCAAGAGAAGAATGAAGCTCAATTTTCTTGAACTGATGCATTTTGTGTTTGAATACTTTTCATGCCCAGGAAGTGCAGCGCTGTACGGCCGACATGAACATCACTGCAGAGCATTCCAACCACCCCGACAACAAGCACAAGAACAGATACATCAACATCCTAGCCTGTAAGTAAGCACTGGCTGTAAGCACAATGCATCAAGGCACTCTCCTCTCACAGTGTGTCTGTGTGTGATTGGAAAAGGCAGGTAGCTTCAAGTTACCTTACTTCACAGTAGTGAATAAACATGTTCAAGTATGGCTGGGAGATAATTTCCCTACCAAAGGCAGAGGATGTTTTGACCTCTGTCACTCTGGATTTCAGTTTTGGATTTCATTCCAACTTTTGTTCTAAAATACGTTGCAGCTTGATGGTCCAAAAGTAGTTTTAGAAATACCAGTTTGGTATGAACCTAATTGGAGGAATAACTGGGATAAATTGATCAGAGCTCTTCTGCCTGCTAATGTCTGAAAATTGGCCTCTGCATAGTGTGGAGCAAAGAGTTTTATTGATGGTTCCTGAGATGCCTTTATAACCCCAAAGGTGCTAAATCTCACAGAGTACATCTGCTGTATTTCAGCCTGCTTCAGCTATGTGTATGACTTGGACAAACAGTGATCTCTGTAGCACAGTGCAGGCTTTGCCTGTATTCCTCTGAGAACTGCAAATCTAGGCTCTGCTCTAGAATGCAAATCACTGCAGGTCTGGGATGGAAAGCATTTAACTTCTTCCATATTGGTCTCTGATGTGGAATGAATGGCAGATGCAGCAGTCACTGTGAACTACAAATGAAGATGGAGCCACTGATAAAAAGTTCACAGTGTTCATAAACACTGCAATAAATCTGGAATATTGTTGATAGTATAGGAGGGATGTCTCTAACAGATTCTCAGATGTAATCAAGGTGCCAGCTAAGGACCAATTCACAGACCTGTAAAAGATTTGCTGTTGCGTGGCCTTTGACAAGGAGATTCATTCAACTTTGATTTTAGATATAGATATCTGGTCCCTCTGGGCACAGAGGGAGAAGTACCATTGGAAGAGAACTGAAGCAGGCATTCCAGTCCTCCAGATTGCCCATGGGGAAACCTTACTCTCTCTATTGAGAGGCACTTAAGGAAGGCAACTGAAACCACATTCTTCATGTTTAAAGTTAGCTGAAGTATCTCATCTCTACACATGTTGGGAGTGCCACCCAGCCCAATGCTGCTGCCTTGGAGCAGAAGGACTGCAATATTTTCTCTGGTTTAAGCCAAACTCAAGCATTTGAGCGGAACAGAAAGAGGAGCTAAAAAGTAAACCTAAATTGTAACTTCTTGGTGTGATGAGGATGGTAAAGGAGTAAGAACATTGACTCAGATCCCAGAGCCAGTAGAGCTGTGTGAGCCCAGCAGTGGAAGATAATGATCTCAGACACTGGGCCAAGCAAGGGCAGCTGCAATGCCTGCAAGGGCCAAGCTGGTATCTCCATGTGGTGTTACACAGCTCTATGTGGCTCTTCAAATCACACTACACTGCGTGATGTGGCTGATCCTAGAGATTGTGCTCCTAGGACTCCAGTGTCCTTTACCGAGAAGCTGTCCCAGCATGAACCACATACTTAAAGGGATGTGAAGACTCAGGACCTGCTGTGATGAGCAGATGACCAAGACCAGATACTCCCATCTCCCACTCTCCTCCCATCCAAGACTAATTTCTTCCGTGTATGAGTAAAGGCTACTCCAGTACCTGGGAAATGGAATGTTTACCTGCAGTTCTGCACTGTTTCCTTAATGCTCTCTTAATGCTCTGTTTTTCATCCTGCAGATGATCACAGCAGGGTGAAGCTAAGGCCTTTACCAGGAAAAGATTCGAAGCACAGTGACTACATTAATGCTAATTATGTTGATGTAAGTTGTTTGAATTGGTTTGATTTCTCTGACTCTGAATCCTTCCACAAGGAGGGAGTATTGTTGCTTGTGAAGTGGTTGTGTTTCCCAGGTTCACCTGAAAATTTTGCTACGAATTCCTCTCTCTGAGAAAGGCACCTTTCTCTGTTACCTTTAAAATATTGATATGTCTGCCATGATACTGCTTTCATCTCACTTGGCATTATGGTTTTCTTTGAAGGGTTACAACAAAGCAAAAGCCTACATTGCTACCCAGGGACCTTTAAAATCTACCTTTGAAGATTTCTGGAGGATGATTTGGGAACAAAATACTGGAATCATTGTCATGATCACAAACCTTGTTGAAAAAGGAAGAGTAAGAGATTTTCTAGTTTATTAGCAGTTGCTTCTTACCACATTCCCAAATCATGGGGGCAGAATTTGGTTTTAATGGTTTGGGGTATGATATATATTACTATATAATGTATAACTAACAGAACAGAAGGATACATAGCTAGCCATGATTTTACTTCTTTAACGAGCTCTAAATACAAATGTAAGGCAACAGCTCAAAGCCTCAGCCAACCCACCCAACTATGTCTTTGTTCAGAGGAAATGTGATCAGTACTGGCCATCAGAGAACAGCGAGGAGTATGGGAACATCATCGTCACACTGAAGAGCACAAACATTCATGCCTGCTACACTGTGCGCCGCTTCACAGTCAGGAACACAAAGCTGAGAAAGGTGAGTAAAGCCTTCAGTATTCTCACCCAGAGGACATCTGGCTTATGTAGGATGCAAGGCACACAGGAGCAAAACTCAGCGTTTGCATAGGCAAATTAAAGTAGCAGGTGGATGGGAAATAAGTAATCAAAGCTGGGATTACAAGGAACCTGGTGAAAGGTTTAACCTGTATTTCTTCTACTGAAGTTCACTGCTGCCTTGGTGTCACAGTCATTGCTGTTATTACCTGTTCCCACATGGATTTTTCCTTGAACTCTGTCTCCACCTAGCAGGAGGCAGAGCTGCAGATTTCTTTTGTTAGAATCCAGTAGTTTTTAAGCTGAGCATTGAGTCTCTTTCCATGCTTCTCATCCCAAATCTTTCTGTTCTTTCTGTGTACACTTTGCACTCAGGGTCAGAAAGGAAACCCTAAAGGGCGGCAGAACGAGAGGACAGTCATTCAGTATCACTACACACAGTGGCCTGACATGGGTGTGCCGGAGTATGCTCTGCCTGTGCTGACCTTTGTTAGGAGATCCTCTGCAGCCAGAACCCCAGACATGGGACCAGTGGTGGTGCACTGCAGGTATGATGAGTGTGAGTGACTGCTTCATGGCAAGCATACCTAGTGCACAGCAGGTGCTCTTACACGCTAGCTAAGACAAACACAGGCTGGAGCAACCTTGGTGGCCCAGGATAGCAGCAGTTTGGAACAAGGATGAATATCTATATGGCTTCTTCCAGCCAGTACCAGTAACAACAGCAGTGGAGACAGGGGCAAGTGTTGGGACAGGTGAAATCCAAGACCATGGTAGCCCCATTCTCATTGTCTTGGCCTGCAAGCCCAGCTTTGGTGATACAGGCGTGATGGCTTCTTTTCTGTTCATCCTCATCATGCAGCACAGAGATACCCACAGAAGAGAGGAAATACATAACTGGTAAAATTCACAGAAAATGAAGTATTTTGCTGAGAAACTGTCATGGTTGGGGCTAACAGAAAAACGAAAGCCTGTGAACAGGAATATTTGCTTAGTTCTGCTGTTGTGATCATTTACTTTCATGTGGTTGTATTGTATGGGTTTCTCTTATGTTTTTTTTATAGTGCTGGTGTTGGCAGAACTGGTACCTACATTGTGATAGACAGTATGCTGCAACAGATAAAAGACAAAAGCACAGTAAATGTCCTGGGTTTCCTGAAACATATCAGGACACAGCGCAACTACCTCGTCCAGACAGAGGTAAAAATTGCAGCAGGCTTGAATTTAAAGCCATGTCCATTTTATGCTGTAATCAAAAAGAAAGCATTTTTCTATTGCATCCCTAAAAAAATTGAATATATCACTGGCACTTTTTTCTCTGGAATGTCTCTCTTCTTATAGACCAAACACTTCAGATTTGGTTTTTGACTTAGTGAGAGTTGTATGTGTGACACTTGTAAATGTTTATTCTGGACTTGGCCATACTTGCATTGGTGCCTTATTTTGCACATCCTTCCTTTAGTGTGCTCTGCCCCTCAGTTAAAGCCAGCTGTTTAGTTTATTCCAAGTGCCTACATGACATGCTTGTTTTTCTAGGAGCAGTACATTTTTATTCATGATGCCTTGTTGGAAGCCATCCTTGGGAAGGAGACTGAAGTATCTGCAAACCAGCTGCATATTTATGTTAATAGCATCCTCATACCTGGCATAGGAGGGAAGACGCGACTAGAGAAACAGTTCAAGGTATCACTGCCATCCAGAAGGACTTAATTTCCCTACTCTCTTTTGTATGGTCTGTCTTCAACTGTCAGTTGTCATAGATAAGGAACCAAATCAGAACACTTGATTAGCAGCTTCAGAAGTTTTGTCCTCCATAGTCTTAGCTAATGCTGATGGAAGTAGTATTAAAACTCTTGAAGGCAGAACTGAGCAGAGGGGCATGGGCACTGTTTTGGGGTGTGCTGCTAGTTTCCCTGGTCCCACAGGGGCTTGGATGTTCCTGAGTCTGTGGTTAGCTTGGCTGAAAGTCTTCTTCCAATATATGACTCTCCTGCATATATGTGGAGAAGGACATGAAATGAGGTTCTCTGCAGCTGTGGCTGCTCCATCTATGGCAGTGCTCAAGGCCAGGCTGGACAGGGCTTAGAGCAACCCACTGTAGAGGAAGGTGCCCCTGCCCATGGCAGGGGGAGTGGAACCAAATGATCTTTAAGGTCTCTTCCAGCCCAAACCAGTCTGTGATTCTATTATGTTATGAAAAATGCTTTAAGACCAGGAAGCACAATAGGTCTTTCTCGTTGCTATTAACTGTGCTTGCTGCTTTTCCCTGCTGTGTCATAGCTGGTTTCATCCTGGCCTAATTTATTTTTTGCTCAGCTCTCCTATTTGAAGCCTAAGATTTTCTGATTACATTTTATTTGAATGCCTTTAAAAATATTTTGTGAGACTGTGTATCATAAGATTATACATGACATCTGTTTTCACAGCTAAACTGACTCAATAACTACCCAAGGAACTGAAACCGTTAAATTGTACCAGGTGCCGAGCTATTCAAAAACCAAACAGGCTCTTCTCTGAATTCACTCACAGAAATCTCAGTACTTCTCCATCAGTCGAGACATTCCAGATGCTTCATTACTAAATTAAAGAAACAAGTGCAAGCGCAAGCAATGCACACACAAAATGCAGCAGGAGAAAAGGATTTCTTATTAAAAAAAATTTTATGTATAAATACAAGTATATACAACTAGATTATATGTGTAAGTATAAACGTACACATATAAAATGTACGCATTAAGATGTCTTCTGGTGACTTGTGGCAAACTTTCAATACCTTGACTGCCAATTTCAGAAACTGCTTTCTCTACCAACTTTGTGCAGGTATTTAGAAACCCCATAACTTCTAATGAGGCCTGTGCCACTACACAGATGAGTTGAGTGCTACCGTGTTTAGAGTGCATTTGAAACTGGGACGTGACCAGCAGCAATTATTAGATCTTTCTCTTGCTTCTGCTGCTGCCACAGAGCTGGCAGAAAATGACTTGTGCTCATGCCCTGGTACAGTGGTTTACATTCAACCATCTTAGAGTAAAATTACGCTGAGTAATGAGTTGCTAGTGCAGGAAATGAAGAAGCCACCTTCACTCTCTTTGCTCCGGTAGAATCTGGGTGAATATTCAGAGAATCTGCCTCTCTGATATCTTTCTTTTTGTGCCTTTAAGCAGCTCAGAATGAACCTGGCAGACCAGAGAATGTAACCCATGGCACCCCTCAGATCTTTGGTGGGCTTCCCAAAGGCCTGGCAGAAAAAGAAATTCTACAGGAACGATCTGCCTTTTATTTTGAGAGAAAACATAGGGGTTTTGTTCTATTTTTCTAGCTCTTCTTCCTTGAGAACTGCTTCTGATTGAACATACCTGCAAGTCTATGAAATACACTCTTAAAGATACCTAAATGTAGTGTTCAGTGAAAATACATTTTAATGGAACTTCATTTTCAGGATGTTTCAATGCTGAGAGCTGCAGAAATCTTTTTATCCATTAAACATGTTGTATGAAAAGGATGATTTCCATTGGCATCTTGAGTAGTTTAAACAAGTTTAACAATGTAGTTTATTCTCCTACTAATGCATTTTCACAGGAGTTGGCAAAGAAACCTCCTGTCTTCATTTAGAGCACTGTGAGGACTGACTTACTACTTTATTCTTTTTCAGCTGGTTACACAGTGTAATGCAAAATACGTGGAATGCTTCAGTGCTCAGAAAGACTGCAACAAAGAGAAGAACAGGAACTCATCAGTTGTGCCATGTAAGATCATATCTTTGGTTTGATTACTGCCTAGCATAACTTTTTGTACTGAATTTTCCTGGTTTTATGCATGAAAAGGCATAGCCACTAGGAAGCAGAAATGTAATCTTTTGTTCAGGCCAGGCTGTCTTGTCTTTCAGAATTACCGTGATGAAACTGAACAAAATAGTGACAGTGTCAGCCAGATACACTGTCCAAGTGAAATGTTAATTTGAAGTGCTTAAGAATTTGAATTATTAGGTAGGGGATAAATCTATGGAATACTGAGAGAATTACTTTGATACTGCTCTCAGCTCAGGCGAGATCTCCCAGTGGCACAAATTGTTTGTAATTCAGCTGCTACACTCAATTTCTGCCTCTGAGCATTCCCCAGATATGAGGGTTTTTAGTGCCCAAGGACACAATTTCACAGTCATTAATATGGACTCTGCATGGTTGCCAAGCAGTATGAGCAAACCAAGCGTGGGCACAACGTCATTGCCATCACATTACCAAGGGCATACATGACAGATGATAGCCAAGATAGGGAGCCTGCAAGGATGCTGGAGAGAGGCTCTTCATTAGGAGCTGTAGCAACAGGACAAAGGATAATGGGATTAAATTTAAACAAGGAAAGTTCAGGTTAGATATAAGGAAGAAGTTCTTTACTGAAAGGGTGGTGAGGCACTGGAATGTATTGCCCAAGGAAGTTGTGAATATTTCTGCCCATGGCAGGGGATTTGGAACTGGGTGATCTTAAGGTCCCTTCCAACCCAAACCAGTCTATGATTCTGTAAGCTTAGCACAAAGTCATAATGGCACAGACATGGAGTTTGTTAATTGAGAGGAAAGTCATCAGGATCTATCTTAAACCCAAATGTGAATGGGGCAGAAATAATCTGTATGGCTTTGCACTGTGTGTCCTGTTGCTGCAGTGATTTCAGTTTGGCACTTGGGGCCTGTCAGTTGGTTTGAGGATGTTGTTGAATCCAGCCCTCAAACACAGAGATGTGTAGCTCTGCTGAAGAACACACTCACACTTCTGGGTGGTTAGCCATTAGGGAAGAGTTTTGTCTCTGGAGGTTCTCTCACCCTCCAGCTGGGAGGAGTGAATGATGGTGGTGCTGTGGAGTGATAGGGAAAACAAACTTAATCAGCTGGGTTTGTGTGCTGCTGGAGACAAATGGAACACTACAGTCAAGAATTACCTGAAATTCCCTGTTATCACTGCATATACTGTTATTTGGTAATTCAGGCTGCTGTGAAAATCTTTGCTATAGTAAAATTTGATTCCTGAAATTACTTTGTCCTTGTGGGAATATTGTGCAACATTCTCTTTTATATCCTGTGTTAGCAGGCGATGCTTTAAGTCAGTTAAAGTGCTGGCCTGCTCCTGCGGGAGATGGGAGCTGCATGCTGTTTGGTTTGTTAACACCTGAGAAATTCTTGCTTTCTGCATTGTGCCATGACCAGACTTTGATCTTTTTGTTTTTACCTTTCCTTTTTCTTTCTGTTTTATTTTAATCTTACAGCTGAGCGTGCTAGAGTGGGCTTGGCACCACTGCCTGGAATGAAGGGAACAGATTACATTAATGCCTCTTATATCATGGTGAGGAAGCCAACACCTAATTACAAAGTAAAATCAATTCTAAGGTGCTAAATGCCAGATGTCTGTAATTGTGTTAATTCTGTATGTAATGGCTGTGTATTAACAGATGAGATTTTAACACCTTCCCCATAATGTACAGCTATTAGCTGTGTTTTATTAAAGATTGTTGCCTAAAAAAAATTAAATACAAGGTGCATTTAGGTGGAATGTGTATTTCTATAAGATAGAGTCAGATAAATAGTGGGATTTAGAGTAAATGAACACATCAGGGGCTCAGCAGAATGGAAATGGAGTTATAAAATTATAGCATGTGTGAAAATATTGTGGAATAAAATGGAATAGGGTCATTATGTGTCCCCAAAGATTAAATTAATGCTTTAAAAGCGTCGAAAGTAGTAAGTAACCATGTGGTTTGTTTTGCTGCAAAAGGGCTACTACAGGAGTAACGAGTTCATCATAACCCAACATCCGCTGCCACATACGACTAAAGATTTCTGGCGAATGATCTGGGACCACAATGCACAGATCATTGTCATGCTGCCGGACAACCAGAGCCTGGTGAGTTAAACTGTACCTCCCTGCACGGCGTTGCAGCCAATTTTTGAGCTGTCTTCTCAAACTTCACTATGGCTTGTTATAAAAAGACAGGTTTGAGACGTGGGGCTTGATTTTTCCTCTCCCTTTCTGCACTCACCCCTGGGAAAGACATCTTGAGCTGAATGAAACACAGTGCTCACAGGCAGCCCACTGGTGATGACAACTTCTTAGAGGCCAGGCTGGACAGGGCTTGGAGCAGGCTGGTCTAGTGGAGGGTGTCCCAGTCCATGGCAGGGGGGGTGGAATTAGATGAGCTTTAAGGTCCCTTCCAACACAAAACATTCCATGATTCAATGAAAGCTCCTGAGGACTGCCTGGATGGCAGGATGCAAGACACTGATGTTACTGAGTGTCCAGGGCCATGGGTAAGGACTTTGGGAGGAGCAGAAATACGAAGCAGGGGCAGTAGAATAGTTGCTTGTTTGCCTAGGGGCTTAAAGCTCAGGCAGTGCAAGACTATGCCTATGCAAGATTACAAATGCTATTTTTGATGAAAGTGAAAAGCAAACATATATGTTGATTTAAGTGGAAATAACGAGACAGAGGGAGAGAGAATAAGGAGACCCAGGTGAAATGCTAATCACTACTTCCAGATTTACTAGCACGTCTCAAGAGGGCGTGTTGAAGAGGATAAAGAACTAAACAGTCCTTTTTTTCATGCATGCATCACTGAGGTGAATAGATGGTTATAGAAGAGAATGGAAAAGAAACCACCTTCATTACAGCAGGAAAATAGCATTCATGAGGGGCTACTAAAGAGGCAGCAGTCAATATGCTTCCTGCGTGCTTTGCGATGAAAGGGACTGCAGGCACTGCAAGGCGAAGAGCCTTCAGAGCAATCAGATCGAATCAGAAAGCACTAATGGAATGAAAGTGTGTCAGGTGGAAATGAAGAGGCTGATCTTGTCTTTACAAGTACATGGAATAGCTCTGCAGAACAATAGTGATTAAAGGGTAAAGGAGGAATGCCAGATTCAGCCACATCCCTTGCAAGGATGCCTGGTCCCTTCTTTCATCTCCACTGTTCCCAAGGTGGAGGCTGGCCTGCTGGGCAGTGGAACTCATGTGTTTGCTTGGTGGTTAGCATGGCTTGTATTGGCTGGCACAGGACTGAGACAGTGGCAAGGTGCTGACTGTGTAATGCCAAGGGACAAGGTGATAATACAAGCTACTTTCTGCATAAGGACCTGCCACTTTGTCACCCATATTACGTTGCTTGCTGGCACTTCTGCTTATTTAGGGCAGATTGTCAAGGTACTCAGAGGACTTAGGACCCCAAGTCCCATTTTCAGAATAAACATTTAAGGCGCAAATCTCAACAGTATCTTGCATATCACATGCATTGAGTCTCTAGGCCCACAGAAAAAAGCCTGGTTTTGGAGATGTGCTCAGGGATGCAACGGGATGAAGCAGGTTCGTAGTTCATGTTTTCTCACAAGTTTAACATGGGTTATTAAGACACAAGCGTGCAGTGCTATACATGCTGCCAGAGCAGCTTCTGTGCTTACACTGGAGGGATGATAGGCTCCTAAAACCAGGAGAAACAGGCTTTGCAGGTATGTGGTGACAGAGCCTAATTTCCTTTCTCTGCTGTAAATTAAGAATTCACAGTTTTTTCTTAAAGAAAGGCCTTGACAGTCTGTTCTCTACATCCTGTCAATTAGGCTACTGCAACACTGAGCTTCCTCCACCATTCACAGTCTCACCGAGGTTTTACAGTGTTCCTTCAGGAGAGGAGTTTTTCTGAGGATCTTGCATTAAGTTAAGCCAGTGGTTTTTTTTCAAGGCTAAGAACATTTAGGTTTCTTCCTTTCTCCTCCCCCCTCCCCTTACTTCTAAAAAGTCAAGCCCTACAAAAGTGTCCATCAGTCTTCTACTACACCTAGTCCACAGACCTTGAGTTCTGGATTAGACCACAATAAACACAAATTAACAATAATAAGCAATTAATCTTTAAAGGTCAGTGACGTTCTTTCTAAACAGGTATCTGACTTTCATGCAGAACTGTGTAGACAGGAGGTAATAAAACCTGGGATACAATATAAAGTTCAATATGAGTGAGCTAAGATAACCATTTCCCTATGAAACCAATTAAAAAGTAGACATCACCTGTTTGGACACACAGATCTGTCAGCTGTAACAGTAAATCTGTTTAAGGCAGAGATGGTTTTTAAAGGGCAGCTGCTGATCATCTCTACTTATCAAACCAATTTTTTGATCCACTGGATTTATCACACACACACAAGGTGTCTGGAAGGCTGTAGCTGTGTGTTGTTTCATTCCTTCAGGCAGAAGATGAGTTTGTGTACTGGCCAAGTCGCGAGGAATCCATGAACTGTGAGGCCTTTACTGTGACCCTTATCAGCAAAGACAGACTGTGCCTCTCTAACGAAGAGCAAATTATCATCCATGACTTTATCCTTGAAGCAACCCAGGTAAAATAACCCTCCAAATGTGGGTTTTGGCTTTTCACCAAAAGGTTATTGATGTCCTTTAAATATGGGAGAAGAGTTCAGAAACAGTTTTGAAGATGATTTACTGGTAAATGCATGTGCATGCATATTGCTTACAGGGGAGAGGTATTCTCATTGGCTCCTTCTCCATCTCACTTCTACTTCCAGGTAGAGTCTTCTAGTTAGTAAGACCACAGTATTAACTGTTTGTCTTATTTGAAAGTGAAAACACTGGTTTTTACATTTTGAAATTGCACAAGTAGATTTAATTATTCTTTGTAAAGGACAACCAAGGTTTATTGTCCTATTTTTGCTTATAAAATCCAGGTTATAGTTATAAACTTATAAAATTACAGTTTATTTTTTGGGGGTCTTAATTAATTTATGTAAGGACAGTGGTTTTGAGCTATAAACCTGCCTCTAGTCTGCTGTCCAGATTGTGGCTGGATTTTGCTGCAAAGCATCACTTTGCAAGCCCTTTTAAATTTGAATTCCTTGGTTGCTCTTCTCTTGGCTAACTTTGGAGCTATAGGGGCTCTAAGAGAGGTTTATGTGGATATAAACCCTGAACTCAAATACAAATTAATTTCTCAACTAAACATTTTGTTAGAGTTGCATGATTTTAGGGCATTCACTGTTACAGAGATGCTACAGCCTTGTGTCTGTTGTCTTCCTTCTATATAAACTGTGTGGAAGAAAAAGATATCTCCTCAGTTTGTAGTGAGGCTCTTTCCTCTTTCTACCTGGAGCAAATAAATGTGAAACTAAAGTAGCTAATGCCCAGGCTGGTTTCTCATTGCAGGATGACTACGTTCTGGAAGTCCGCCACTTTCAGTGTCCTAAATGGCCAAACCCAGATGCTCCCATAAGCAGTACCTTTGAACTTATCAATGTAATCAAGGAAGAGGCCTTAACAAGGGATGGCCCCACCATAGTTCATGATGAGTATGTCATCTCTTTTCTCCCATTTATGTGCAGATTGTACAAGGAGTCACTCAGCTATAGGATATTTGTTAGACTGATATCCATTCTTGCATGGAGTGGATGGGGTTTATTGGTCTAGAGAACAGGAACAGATTATTTAGACTACAGAGGTGAGTTTTCAGTTGGCATCTGACGCTAAATACACTTTGCTTAGTGTAGTTTTTAAGTTAGTCATACTTTTAGGTGGACTCAGAAAGTGAGGATGTGTTTGCTTTGTATTTTGGGTTCTTCTGCACCTGGAAGTATCCCATACAAAACCTACAGCTTGTTTCAGAACCCAGCAGAGCCCTGGTTTAGATAAGGCCTAATATGGGCTTATGGACACCAGTTTCAAAATGGCCTGAGCTCCTAACAGCTCAGGTTTAATGTGCTGTGTAAGACGGAACAAGCTCTGCTCAGCTGCATCTCAGGATGAGCAGTGGAAGTATCTTGTGACAAAAGGCCCAGGTTTTTAGAGGGCAAATTTATTCTCCCTCCTTCTGCTTCCCCGTAACCCTCTAAGGGGCCCATATGGTGCCGAGTTTTGCTAACCCAAAAGGCCAGCATGCCCAAGCACGTCTCTCCTTTTGTAGTGCAGTGGTGAACATTGTCTTGCCAGCTATGCTTGAATGCCCAATTATAAAGGATGCTAAATATTGCATTGCATATTACTATGTACTTGCACACATTATGGAGCTGCAAAATACCATTACAATGAAACTGGAGCCTGGATCCAACAGGATACCATTGGAGGGGCTGTTTTTCTGGTAGGCAGAGCACTTCCTGGGGTCATTCTGCCCTTAAAAACCCAAGGAAGCGCAATTTGTGATACTGCTTGAGTTGCCCTTGGAGTGAACACTGAAACAGCATCAGTGACTGCTATACCTGCACCTCCCTATGCTCCAGTCCATTAGACCTTGCTACAAAACAGAATTAGTGGGAAAGTCTGGGAAATCTTCACCTTCTGTGCAAAAACATTGCTGTTGCTGAAAGAGCTTTTGCTTCACATCAGGGTGTTGCTGCTGTAACAGGTTTTTCCCTGACTCCTGCAAGCCATGCCTTGGGCTGCAGCAAGTATTCTCCCATCACTTCCTGCCTTGCTAATGCACGGTGTAAGCTCTGTTGCCTTTTGTCAGCACTGATTAATTCCAGGCTAGTTTTAATATTCATGCTTTGGGTAGTCTGAGGTTTTGCTACTCTTGCAGTATTTAAGATTATGTTTTACAGAATTAGAACCATTATTGATTTGGGCATTTCATGCTAGACACCAAAAAAAAATAAATCAAAATCACATTCCAACAATGCTGAGTCATTCTTTCTGTAAATTGCTTTTTTTGGTTTATTTGTCATATTCAATGATTTTATTTTTAAGCCTAACACATAATGTGGATTCTGCTTTTCATTGGAGCCCAGGCAAATGTAGCTGAAAATGAAAATTTCCCTTTACTACATGCAGCAGCTATATCTCATAATCCGCTAATAATTACAACTGCAGATTAATTCCAAATATATGAATTTGCAGACACTAACTCCATGTGGTATTTAGGAAGTACATGGGTGGGATGAACTTAATAACAACATTTCAAAGAAGTTCAGATATTCCAACTCAAGACAGATGTCAAGTTTTTTCAATATAACTGCCCATACGTAAGCGAATAGATTTGCTGCATAATCTTCCGTGAGAAAAGCCTTCAGATTGTTGGAAGCTGGAGTTTATCAGCCCAAGTAAAAATGAGGCCACTGAACTCTCAGAGGCATTTAAGTTTCATCTCATCAGGCACATACACTGGCCACCTCGTCCACTCTACCTGTATAGAGGATAAGTTGCAGCCAGCTATGTGGTTCTGTTGCTTCTCCTGTAGACCTTTCATCAAATACAGCAGATCTGTTGTCATCTGATTTGTTTCCCATTTCTAAGCAAATTGAGTTTGCAAAAATCATGTGAGTTCAGTCAGCATATGTCTTGATTTCCACAGGAATGCTGTAAAAGCTCCTAGTGGTGATCTTACTATATGAGATGGCATTGCAGCACTTGCTGATTATTTAAGTTCTCATGTACAGCTAACTCTCCAAAGAGTTTACAGAGCAAGTCAGCACCAATGTCCCTTTTTACAGGTGGGACATTTAGACATAGACTTGCTCAAATTCGCAGAGCAGACCCATGGCACAGCCAGGATTCAGTCTTCTGAGTACTGGGAGAGCAGTGGAGAGCTGAGGCTTCTCAGAAGCAGTTATGAGCCCCTGTTGCTTAGGATCCTTTTTGCCTGCAGCTGCACATATGGTTCAAGCATACCCACAGATACAGCAGCAGTAAGGTTTCTACCTGACCAGTATCTCAAGGACACAGTGAGTCATGCTCCTGATGCATAACCATTGCTCAGGTTCTTACCAAATGACAGCACAGCTCAACTCTTCAGAATCCATAATGTCTCTTGGGTGCCCAGCTCAGGGATGTTGTCTTTGCCAATGAATCAGACCTAAGGAATACTTTGAGATGTGCCCCATTTACTTGTGAGCACCTCATATCCATGTTAGCTTTTTGTAATTGTCAGATGTGGAGGAAAAGGCAAAGTCTCATTTCTTTCTAATCATTTCTGTTTTGCTTGAGCTCCCACTAATGAATTTAAAATATGCTCAACTATAATGCAGATGCTTTCAGGACATGTGGCATGTGAGAACTGATTTCAGTGTTATAGGCTTGGTATTTTTAAATTGCTCACATTCTTCTGCTGATACACTTCTTTGTATTGAATAGTGCAGATACCCAGAGATGACTGGTGTACCATCACATTTCTCTCCTATAAATTAAAATTGTTAAGAATCAGCTAGTATAAAACAAGCATTTAATAGAGACAAAGATGAACTACAGTAATCACATAAGACTTTATCAGCATTTTCATGGCTCTGTGTTAGTGCTCCCGATCTGTTTCTGAGTGACTTATTCCTTCGGTGTGGTTTTTCAGGTATGGAGCTGTGTCAGCGGGAACGCTATGTGCCCTTACCACTCTGTCCCAGCAACTGGAGAATGAAAATGCTGTCGATGTGTTCCAGGTGGCAAAGATGATAAATCTTATGCGGCCTGGAGTATTTACAGACATTGTAAGTATTTAAATGGAATGTAAATGGCTAGTTTACAAGGTTTTCATCTGTGACCAGAAGCATGAACTAAAACACACACTGTGTATGCTATCAAGCCCTACAGCTTCTACTACCAAGCAGAATTAATATTTGAGCTTTTTATTTTGTAAGTTGTTTTCTATGACCCTGAAGCCCACACTGTAAGTCTCTGATTTGCAGTTAAGCTTATTTCTAATACAGTTAGGGGACTACTGTACAGGCAGCCCTAGCAGAGAATGACCTTTCAGCTTCTCATCATCCCCCTGCCAGCCCTGTAAATTAAGCTGTGGTATTTAAACAATCTGATGGGATGCAGCAGAGCAGCTAGGACTGCAGGGAGATGATAAAGCTTCAACACTGGTTCTCTACACTCACTGTGCAGCGAGAGCAGCACCCTTGCCTCAGTGTGCATGGCTCTGTGGTACCAGGGAACAACCTGGGGCTGGGCCTCTGCTCTCAGGTATTGTCCTAGCCTCCTGCAGTATTTAATACCAGAATTTATATTAAATAATTATATAATCTAAGAAATTATATTATTTGCCAGAAATAATATAATCTACCAAAACTGGACTTTTGGGTTGACAAGGTTAAACTAGATTAACAGAGGTGATTGCTCCCTATGTCTTTTTCTTCGCTACATGTATGCTTCTGGTAATGAATATCCATGAGCTTCCCTGGTAATGCCACATTTAAGTGCCATTTGTATACTTGTGCTTAAATAACTTGTTCTTTCTTTTCCAGGAACAGTACCAGTTTCTTTATAAGGCAATGCTAAGCTTGGTCAGCACTAAGGAAAATGGAAACGGTCCCATGACACTGGACAAAAATGGTGCTGTGATGGCCAGTGACGAATCTGATCCCGCAGAAAGCATGGAGTCTCTTGTCTAATTGGAAACCTGAAAAGGCACTTAATTTGTAGAACTTCTGAAGACTGAGTGAACTTTTTTGAGGCCTTTTTTGCCAGACTCTAGGTTATACAATAACCCAATTACTTTTTTACACTGATAAAAGTTTTGATATTTATTTTTTGCCATTTTATGTCTTAATGGTATCCTACTGAGCATTTGCACCTCTGTTTATTTCACGCAGTGAAACACAATTTTATCTAGTTTGCACTATATGATCAGTGTTACTGCCTATAATATTCTAATCCAAGACAAGCCCTGATGTGACATTCCATAACAGCAAGCATATGCTTTTTTCTGTTTCATTTAAATGCAGTGAAGTTTTGCTAACAAAAGTGACCCTCGAATCTTAAATCTTGAATGCTAGGCCAGATGGATTCTTTCTACAACAGATACTGAACCCCTTCATATCGTATTTATTCCTTTAATGATCATGTCACAGCTTTGGTATTCTGCATTCCAGTGGAGCGGATGAGCAGTGTTCATCCTACAGAAGTTGGCAGGTGATGATTAGCTGCAGTGAAGGTGTAGTAGCCTTGTGGAGCTGAAACAATTATTTCTCTATTGTTTCAAATTGCTGGTTTGTCCACTTTACGGGCCTAATATTTGCTTCACATGGAGTATATAAATTACCTACAATATAATTATAAATTAGATGCAATTCATATATGGGACGCAGTGACAGGTTTTGATTTTACAATTTCAGAGCTTACCCATGTATTCAGAAATACATCGATTTTAGCTTTTTAACCAGCCCTGTGATGGGAAAGTGTTTTGGTTTTATTCTCATCAGAGCCAATCCAGTGAAAAACCTACTCCAACCCCCAGTCAGACCTGTTTTCAGCTATATTGAAGGTAGCAATATTTTACAGTACTAAGCTATTCAATATTTTAAACACATTAATTTCCTTACTATTTCTTGACTATGACCTCACACCTAATGGTATGTTACATGATGACAGGCGTTTCTTAATTCATAACTGTTAGATGCCATTTTTACAGGTGTGTAATTTTCATACTTTAGTGCTAAAACATAAAGAAAGTACTGATCCATATTTACTGGTGAAGCAAACTAATAAAAAACAACTACCTATAAAGTTACATTCTCCCTCTTTTTTTTTTTGCCAGACTAATTCTTTAGCACAAACCAAGCTTATTGTGTTATCTCTCCCACACCAGTGAAGTGGTTTCCCCCAGATTCCATAAATAATTGAATTATTGTTTGGAGCATTTAAGTATACATCCTCACTGGCTCCCTTTTCCTGCGTATTTGGTCACAGTTCAGCAAGGTCCATCCCTGTTTAACAGGAATAAGTAAGCACATACTTAATTCTCCTGAAAATGAAAGCTAATGGTGTCCTTCCTAGTTCGGCTGAGTAGGGAGGGGTGACTGAATCTGCCTTGAAAAGAAGGAACTATGTTGTTTCAACCATCCTGACATTTGGTATACAGCTAAAGGCACTATCCCTTACCTATGGCATTAGTTTCTTCTAGATTTCAACTGCACAAAACATGCATTGGAATTTTTCAGGACTTGTCAGAATGTTACAGCATGTTTTTTTAATTTTCATTTATATGTAAGCCCATTAATTTCTGCCAGTCCACCCTTGCTGAAGTACTGCCATTGAGCAAGGCTCTGTGCATTTTCACCCACAAGGAAGTTGAAGGTAAACTGCTTAATATTGAGAGTAGGTATTTTGGTTCAGAACCTCCCATGGTGCAACCCTAATGCAGCCTCACTTAAAGCAGAGGAGCTATGCCATTTGATATGTGTTAGCATCTGGCCTTCTGTTTCAATAATGGAAAGATTTCCTAGAATAGATACGCCTGTTTAACACCAAAGTATTCCAGAATTCATCAGCAAGGTCTTTACGCAGTCACCTTTTACTCTCAGTTTGAAGCCCCCCTCCATACAAGCGACCCAAGTAACTGCGCATGCTGAGCAGTGCAGTATAGCTGTGGTTTCAGTAAGAAAATCCCATGTCCAGCAACAGCTAAAACATGTGTCAAAACAGTGCTTTGTAGATTGCATCCCATTGGCACTGGGACAGCCCAGCCCCAAGGAAGGAATTAGTTAATGTCTGATAGGAGTTAAGGCTGGCTCCCCAGTCACTACCTCCCAGTAATAAGAATGGTTGAAGTAAGTTTCCATGTACTGCTGCTGCAAGGTGTTGCTAAGTGGTCTGCTGGCCAGGGTGCATCAGGGTAAGAGGCTGGGGACCCCCTTTTGTGCCCCCAGCAGTGATCCTGGCCCCAGGCAATCCCAATTGGTTGCACAAAGGGATTCTGATGAGTTGGATCAGTTCAGTCTGAAGTATTTAAGTTCCCATTAAGGTGTAGGAAGAAGTTAAGAATTCAAACCCTGACAAGAGGGAAGTGACACAAAGATTACAGCAGGCATCAAGAGGGTTGGATTTGTTCAGTACTTTCAGTTGATTACTTTTCATTTCAGTGGTATGATGGAACATAACTGTGGTTTGTGATGCACTGCCTGAATATCCTTGGTTCAATCTCTTACCTTCTCATAGCTTTCAAAAATCAATGCAAGAAGGCTGTGGGGGTTGAACTTTGGTAGATGCTTTGGAAATCCATGCATTTGCATTGGCATTTTCCCACACCTGAAATACTTGCTTGGAGTTTAATCTATGGGGAAATAATGTTCTATGAGTTCTCCATGGATTTTTCTCTTAAGGGGGCTCAAGCTGTGTGTTGAGAGCTGTGCTGACAGTCAGGAAACCAATAGATGGTAGTGATGCATTAGGCTTGAAGTGTATGAAGCTAGGAATTGCTTGTGAAGGTCAGGATTAACAGAGTGGAAGAGCCAAATCTATCCTACTAGAAGTAGGTGCATGGATTTGTGTCCTTTCTATGGACTCAGAAGGAGTGTGTGTTCAGAGAGGTGCTTTCAGAGCTCTGCTGAGATGCTCTTGTGAGCATGTGGCCAAAATCCCACTCTACAGCCTTGTTTTTGCCACACCAACCCTTTCACTCCCTGCTTTAACCACTTGTTGGAATTCAGTCAGGATGGCTTTCAGGCATCACATGTACTGTGCCCGCAGAACATGTGAAAGACAGAAGATACCTATGCATTGAGCACGTAAGAGTAGCCAAGCTTTCCAAGAGGAAATGCTTGGAAAGCTGCTGTGTTATCTGAGCATCTAAAATGGGTGACAGACTCAGCTGAATGCCCCCATACTACAGACAGAGGGTGTGGGTAGGAGAAAGGTCTGGGAGAGCTGATTCTTCTACAGGACCAAGGTGTAAAGAATGTTCATTTTAAACAGCGTTTGTCCATAGTATTTCACAGTATCTGTTTCCAATATTAATATAGGAACAGGAAAAAGCAAAAATCCAAAACCCTAAAGCTAATTCTGTGTGTGACTGTTGCTGTGATGTGAGTCTGTTCTAGGTTAGTGGAATCATTTACAGGATCTGCAAAATTTCAGTTGTTTTCCCAGTTTCTGACTGCTTGAATTGCTTGAACCCTGAGTGATATATTGGAACATTAGGAGAAGAATCTTTATGACACAGCACAACTGCCTTCTTATCAGTCTTTTTGGTTTTAAGCTGATGTACTTTGTTTAAGAGCTAAAAAACACAGATATTGATTCTACCAAAGATACATAACTACTAATTCTCAGCAAAACAAAACCAACTTAATTTCAAAATGAAGAAATGAAATGTAGTTGTCTTAAAAGATTTAGCAGTCTTTCTCAAATCCATGTACACCTTGGATATCAGATCTTGTGTTCTGAAGTTTATGTTCAAACGGTGCCAGTGAATTTTTATGTGAAGGGAAAATGCCTATTTGTTAACCCACTGCATTGCTTTGCTTCTTTTCCTTTTCTTTTTTGCCACAGACGTAATCTCACTCTTACTGTTACCCCTTTGCTCTTCTTCTCTTTGTTGCCATTCTAACAATGTGAACCACATTGGCTTTACTTATCAGAGGAGAAGGAATGCAAACGTAAAGAAAGAGAAGGAACTGTAACGAAGAGATTTGGCCTCTACTTTGTCTTAGCTGTTTAAACTGTTTTTAGTGTTTTTGTTAACTCTTTGCAAAAGGAAGTGTTTTCTACAGAGGATAATTAATTTCAAGCAAAATGTCTTGAGTTTTACGAATAAAACATCTCCAAAAGAGGAGACGAGTCAATTTTATACAATGTCACAACTCTCCAACATTTGGGGTAGTGACTCTTTGTGTTGTGTTTAGGACATTTGAAACTAGCGAGCAGCCATTGTTTCTAAAGACCGAAGCATTCACATGTACTCCTCGTTTCTTTTCTCCTTCATTTTTAAAAGAGCAAAGTCATTAAAACTGTAAATATTTTGTTGCTTGGATATAAGCATCTTCTGGGAACTTTGTATCTATGGTATATAATCATAGAATTTTATATTTTCATATAAAGCTAATTTTTTTCTAGTTTCACCTCCTCCCTAGTTCTGTGGTGGTTATGTGAATACATACCTTCTGTGTACCCAGGTAGTGAGACACCATCAGCACACTCCAAACAAGGTTTCCACACACGTCATTCCTTTGGGGCAGTGATTGTGACAAGTTGGGGTTTAGTTTTATTTTGATTCCATTGTCAGTGTGTGCAATAGGAATTAGACTTTAGCCAGTCACTGGATACGTTTGTCTCATTGATCCATTCAGAAGAAACAAAAGCAAATGTGGCGTTCGGTTTGGGGACAGGGTGGGAGGGAGTGTTTTGAGGGAGATTTTTTGGTTCGTTCTGGTTTGGTTTTTGTTTGGGGGTTTTTTGTAATTTGAAGAATCTTTTCTTTTTTTTTGTTATGTTAAACTATATCAAATCATTCTATTATAGTGTTATTTAATATGTAAATTGTATTGCTATACATAAAATAAAGTATGGTTTTTGATGTATTTACAGACTTCTTCCTTATTTGCATCAGATACACACACAGAACAGATGCACCAGTCAGTATTTCATGGTCCCAGGCATGCGGGAAGAATGATGAGATCCAAGGCCTGCTTTAATTAGATCTCAAATCTCCAAGCAGTACTTATCTGGGAGCTGTCTCTCAGTCACATACAGTGGAGATAACTATTCCTTTCTAATTGTCTCTAGCTATTAGTGAGCTGCCAGTAACCCCCTTTCCTCTCCTCCACCGGTCCTGCCCAGGCTGTTGTGACCCACCAGAATGCCTTTTCAAAGGGAGACTTGTCTTCACTCAGATGGGACCTCAGAGCTTCACTGACGCCTGCTTTTGGTGTGCCTTTCCTTAGAGCTAACTGGTTTATCAGCAGATGTCTGCCTGGAGGAACAGGGGCTTCCATCTGATTTATTGCAATAACCTGCATCTACTCACGCTTGACCAACCCCAGAGCTGTGGTACACAAAGCAGAAGCACTCATCCACATCTCAGGCTGGGAGGGAGGGACAAATGTTCTGAACACTAGAGAGAAGCCAGTAAATACTCCCCATGGAGCACATTAGTGGCCCTACCTCCCTGCTGCACCTGAGCCAAGGCAGACACTGAAATGGGCACATATTACACTATCAATATGATGTTTTGCAACAAAACCTCAACAGCTCTGCACACTGCTGCCCATGCTGATGCTGTGCTGAGTGTGTGTTAGTGCTGCTGTACTTGTGGGAAAACTGGGTTGGTTGGGTATGTTCTCATCCACATCTGCTGCCAGCATGCAGCCTCCAGAGCAGTACCTGCACATGGACAAACAGCAATAATGGGAACTGCTCATTAACATAAAATGGCTGTTAAAATCAATACACTCCATGTCTGCCTTCTTTTATGTTGCTACTATGGACCTATATGATCCACATCCTGGTTATTGGGAGAACACAAAGCGTGGGACACTAAATGGGGACTGGCAGGTGTGACATGGCAGTGCTGGCAGCACAGCCTGACTCCTGCAAAGCCCCTGACTTCTTAGCAGGCTTCCTACAGCCCTTGTGTTGCATCCCAGAACAGCCCAGCACTATCCCAACTGCCTTGCTGCTCAGGAAGTGTATGTGGGAGGGCAGGGAGCTGTTTCCCTGCCTCCTGGGCATGTCCTAAGCAATGCTACAGCAGCAAGAGCACCCCAGTGCCCTCTGCCTGGCTTTCAGGGAAGGCTCCTCTGCCGAGCTTGGCTGCCCTACCTGTATAAGGATGACAGCCGCTATACACGGAGGTAGGTGGGTATATAGCACTTCATAACAACAAGAGGGCAACAGAGCTGCTTAAATACCGCTTGTCCAGGAAGTGCCTGAGGGATGGAGCTGATGGGAAGTGGAACACGTGTCACCACCACCTGCTGCAAAAAGAAGATGGAACAGAAAGCTGGCAGGTCTAACCCAGGGCCAGGTAAGGAAACCTCCCCCCAGCCTATTCACAGCGGGTTGAAAATTGTCTCTTTTGGGACAGGAAAAGAAGTGTGACCCCACAGGCAGGAGGAAATCTCTGAACAAAGGATGAACTGGGACATTGCCTAGTGAAACAATGGAGAGACAGCCTGGGAGATGCAGGAATGCAGCAGAGTCTGAGGTCTGTCTCCTGGTATTTAGAGCACTTTTCCTGAAGGAAGGGTGTAATCCTCTTCCTAAAATCATTGGTAGCTATGACAAGAAGTAGAGGTGGAGCAGTCACAAGGAAGGCAGCAGCTGGACAGTGGGAACATCACCTGGGATAGCGATGCAACAAAAGACCAGATTTCTCTGTAGCAGCTCTGGAAATCAGGACAACCCAAGGCAGCCCTGGGATTTATTAATTTATTATTTATTTATTTAAATTCATTTATCAATTTATTTATTATTAAATGCCCTGGGATTTTGTGCTTATGCTGGGGTTTTGGCCAGGCTGAGATCTGTATCCAGTGGAAACAGAGTAAGTAGCTCATTAATACTTTGGCAACAAAGAGATGATTTACCAGCACTTCTCACTAGTAACAATATGCCTGAAGTAGTTGGTGGTATCAGGAGGTCCCAAGTTCTTCTGTAATAAAAGAGCTAAAGAGTTTAGCCTTTAAGGCTTGCAGAGGCTGCTACAGCCATGCTAAGTAGGAACAAACAACAGCAGCATCAAGTGCCAGGTGTGCTTGCAAAGCCTTCTGCAACATACAAACTGATTCTGATCAATGGCTTGGTCCCACACCTATTCTTTAGGCACTTCAAGTTCCACAAAGTACTTCAAGCACCAATGTGTCACCCCACCATCTGGCAGCTGCCTTATTGATCATTCATGGTTTCTGTCTCCCCTCTGCCGTCAGTCAATGTTTCTGATGTCTCTCTGACTTTGTAATGCTTTAAGAGGCATCACTTCACAAAGCAATCTCTTCCTGACACTGTGTTCAATTAATCTGACAGTCACTGGGCTCGCTTTTCTTTCCTGAAGTTGTTATCTTCCTTATGTCTTGAAATCCTTGTTTCGCAGTCGATGCCGGCTCTGCTGGCGCTTGATGTTCTGGGTTTGAATTGTGAATAGATTCTGCATTTCAGTTCCATGTCTCTTATGGGAGCAGTTTCCAATACTTCACATTTCACCCTCTCTGTGTCTGTGTCTGGCTCATAATGTCTGTCACTCCCAAATTCAATCCCTGTTGGTCACATTCCTGATATCACAGGATATTCTTACACAATATCTAATCATATATACTTCATTCCTTTATCTAAGGAGCTGCTGAAAGAGAGTTTCTGAGTCAACATGAGAAGAAAGCCAGAAGGTATGTGTGTTTTGTCTTGGAAGGATAGTGCTGCTGGCTGGCAGCCCAAGGCTTGATGGAAGGGAATGTGGCACAACCCTCCATTAGCTGTTTTGCTGGGGTTTTATGATCTAAAATGATGCCCTATCTAAAAGATGAGGCCTAGCAGGCTCTGAGTACACAGGCTCCTACATAACAGCTGTTGTTCTGCACTGTTTGGGGTCTACGGGTTCATCAGGGCATGATACTGGCAGCCAAGAGTGAGCAGAGCTCTGTAGTTCTTCCTACACATTAATCTGGCTTAGGAGACCCACAGACCATTCATTGCCCCACTGCCTGCCCCATCTCCATGTGTTGTTACGGAGCAGGTGGCAGTTCCACTAATACTTAGGTGAAAAGAGCAGTCTGACCAGCCCATTTCCTATTGATTTACACTAACTTCATGCTGGGTCATTGGTAGGCTGCACGTGGGACACAGATGGAGACTTGACAGTCTGCTGGAGTAAGAAGTCAGCATGTCCCACTGTGTTCAGCATGTTCTCATCCATCAGTTGATGTGCTGCCTTTTAGTGAGGCAGCAAATGCTGGTGATGATGACAATCGCCATGAAGGAGGGAGAATTGTATTTCAAATGATACCCGTTTGGTCTGTGGCACAGGACGTTCTGTAGTTCAGCATCAGATCTCTAAGGTGCTGCATGCTCCCCTTTAAGAGGAGAAGGCTCCAATCCTCTTCACCTCCTGGCTGAGAAGGAAAAGCAAGGGGAGAGCTGACAAGCTTGATTGCAGGATAAAATAAGATCTGAAGTGTTCCCTCAGCCAACGCATGGGAGGAAAATGATGATCACTTAAAAAGAGCCTGGCTGTTTTCTTTCTGCAAAGAGGTTCCTATGTAGTGTACAAGAGCCATGGAAAGGGGGTGTCCTGCATGTACGAGATAAATGAGCAATTTCCTGTAACAAGGTGCTTATCAGGTTCCATCAGTGGACAATCACACAGAATAGGAAACCATAGAAAAACAATAAATTGAGGCCTTCATTACATGCAGCCTGATGGGCCCATCAGCACCACATAGCTTCACCCTCCAGGGATAGTTCCCAGCTGGCTGAAATAGTTACCTTTAACAGTATTGTCTCAGTGTCAGAACTGCTCTATGGACTCTGAGCCCATCAGATGAATGCTCTGATTCTAAATTGCAATTTTAACTTAAAACATCATTTAATGTCATTTAAATCAAACATCAGTTTATCCATGACTGTGAATTCACCATGACTGTGACCAAAACAAGCTATTGGCTATAGCAGCTGTAATATAGCAAGCTGTATAAAAGCAGCTGCCAAAGTAAAAGGGTTAAGCTTGGGTGACATGGTTTAGTGTGAGGTGTCCCTGCCCACAGCAGAGGAGTTGGAACTAGATGATCCTAAGGTCCTTTCCAACCCTAACTGTCCTATGATTCTATAAGCTATTTAACACTTAATCTAGGTATGGAAAGTTTTGCGACTAAATATAATTTCCTTAGTTTTGCTTTATACACAATTGAGGGGGAATCAGAAAAGCTCTTAAAAGTTCAGTAACTTAGGTTATGAAAGACTCTGCCTTCTGAGTTTTAGTGCTTTAAATAAGCTTCCTTATTACCTAAATCCAATTTTCTAGATAGCCTCTTACTTAGAGCCTGTTTGACATACGTTATGCCTTTCCCTGTAAGTCTCCTGGTGACCTGCAAATTGATTGCAGCCTGTGAAATTGGCCATAAGTAAATCTTTGCTCTTTTTTTTCCCATTTTCTTTTTCTGAAACAAAAAGGATGCAGGTGGCTTGTCTACTATTAGGCTATAGATCCTCTATGCACTTGAGAAATGCTATTGATGAGTTCCTAGCAGTGATGTATCTCCTGTATCTGTAGCAGTAGGCTCTTACACTATGAAGCGAAAACACTGCATTCATTGATAATGCAATATATAACAAAGCCCTTGAATTCTTCTCAATCTTTGTTTTTTTGTCATCACAAGTACATTTGCAATAGGCAGGGCGTTATTCATCTGATAGGTTTACACACCTCATAGTAATCTGCTGTGTAATATTAATGTCATTATTTGTGTTTACCATTTACATGTGTTACAAGATGCCCAGTATCTTTCCTGCATCATATGGTGCTATGACGCAACAGTCCCATGCCATAGCCAGCTGTCCTGTCATTACATCCTTATAACATTCACCTAGAAAACAGGGAGAACACTTTTTGCGTGTGTCAGGTAGAACAACTGATTCAAGTAACCTGTTCAGATAACCCTGTCACAACACAATTTTCCCTATTTGCCAAGAATTCTCCTCCTGATTCCCCAGCCTAAGTCACGGGCTCACCAGCCAGGGCTCAGCACCTCCCAGTCTCCAGCAAAGATCCATGACTAGTCTCTGATTGATTTGCTTTAACAGGTTCTGAAACACATTGTTGTCCTGGTATCCACAGGAATCAGGAAGATTAAGTATGTAACTGCCAAAAAAACACATGAAGCTGGAGTTTGGCATGTAAAAGATATGACAGGAAGAGAAAGACTAAGCTCCAAAATGACAAGCAAAAAGAACACAGTGATTTAATATAAATGGTATAAGTTGTTCAAATTACACCAAGTTCACAAATAAGGGATATCAGTAGCTTCCTACCACCTTCATCCCCACTTTGTATGTCCTTATTTCTTTTGTATTATCCCTAGTTTTATGCTTGTGCCACTACACGCACCTGGGAGGAAAACCATGTTGTACAATATGATAGAGCTGATGTGGGGAATGATCACAAAGTCACAGACACATGGTACAGACTGGTGGCTCAGTCCAATGCACTCCTGGTGGTTTCCAGTTTGTTCAAGGAATTGCTTGGGGCAGCTGCATCCTCACAGACTTAACAACTGATGAGGAAAGACCATTCTCTCACAAATAGCATAAAACCCCATCACTTTGGGTGCTTTCACCAGGTATTTGTTATTAACTGGCACTTAACCCCAGCCTCAGCAATGAACAGCCCTAAGCAGGGCTGGTGTCCTCACATCACAGCCAGGAGGACATCATGCCCAAATTTTCAGCCTGAACCATCTTTCATCCCCTTTTTGCTCTCAGACAACAGAGTGGTCTTTTCCCAAAATAGAGACCAAAGTCCCATTATGTTATTTTGTTCTCATTGTGTCCAAAGAGCATGTCCCAGAAAGGTAATATTAACTTTGGCAATTGGATTTTTTTGCCTTTGAAGCTCTTATTCCACATTCTGCCTGCACTTACAGAGACTTCAGTCTTTATTGATTTTCCTGTGCCACTTCTCAGCATCCTTCCTAGGCAGCATGATGCGTTAACTTTCCATATAATGAATATTCCTGTTTCGTTCCATACTCTGAAATACACCCATCTTTGAATGAGATCTCAACACCCTGAATTGCTGATTTCCAGCTGCATGCCATGGCCCTTGTTTTTCGTAGGCTGGGAACACCAAAAGAGCCCTCTAGACCCAGAGATTCTGCTTTTAACACTATCACTGTTGTATTGGGGCAAGGAGAGCCTTTCTATTTTTCAGTCTAGTTCCAACAATAAAGTTATTAAGGGTATTTCCCACCTTGCAAGAAAGCTGCCTGATGATGATATTGTTCATTCCTTTTAAACTAATTTTATTTCAATATGGTACATTTGCAGTCATCATAATCCTATTGTGGTGTGTTATTCCCAGTATAATCACTGAAAATGCTACTGCTCAGAGGAAGGGGTTTGCTCTGGTTTTCATGGGATTTGGGATTTTTCTGTTTAATTTTATCTATGGCTGGAATATCAGAAGATCTGCCGATTTCTTAACTACGATCCCTCCTATCCATCCCCTTGTTGACTTCAGTTTCCGGTGATGGACAGAAGGTACTTTGGCAAAGTGATGTGAAGAAAGACCCACAGTTACTCTGCTAAAGGTAGCCTGCATCCACACAGCTAAGTGTCTGTCACAGCCACAATGAAAAGCAAGTAGCATCCTTCCTAACAGTTCAGGTTCTCACAGGAGATGAGAATATATATATATAGATGTTAAATTATATAGTCAGCTCCTTCACACTGGGTGTGGAAAACCATGTCACTAAACCCATGGCAGCCTCAGGGTCCTCTACAGCACTGGAGACATTGCTGTCTTCCTAAACTGAATGGCAGCAGAACCTCCAAATAACAGAATTCCAGATATTTTATTTTTACACTTAACTGTGTGCTGGATATTTAAAATTCATTTTTAGCTTGTGTAAAACAGGGTGACGGATGGTTTCACATTGTGTTATTACAACTATTATAGCTCACAACTATTATAGCACAAAAACACTATTTGGAGTCCCAGACTTAAGGCCATTTAGACAGGAATGAGCTTCAGGAGAGTGGAATTTTAGCCTTCCTGCAATTATGACTTTTGTGTTGAGCACAAAAAACCCAGTCTTCTTCAGATACCCAACCAAACTGAGATCCAAGTTGGATATGAGGTACTTAGTGACCAGACACAGGGGGCCATCGCCCTGCTTGGATATCCAGCTTGGATATCTGTGCCTGCAGTTAGGGACTATGACCTGATTGATATGGAATAGTCACTGCAGGGAGGAGGATGACTTCCAGAGGATGTCATTTCATGTACCACAACTTACTTGCACAGCTGTTGTATGTACTGCTGTAACGAACTGTGCCTTCATTAAGCCATTACTGCCCAGCTCAAAACCCGAGCTTCCTAAAAATATACAGTAGAAAAAGATGAATTTATCTCTCCTCACACGTAAGTTCTAGCTGACACATTTCGTATGTACAGAAGAATCTTGTCTTGAAGGATAAGCAAGTGCTGGAAAACAAAATAGTAATACAGAAGTGATCTCCTATTATATGCCCATTACTGTCATGTTTTGTATTAAGTTTCCTTTTATAAGAGTAAGAATTAATAGATATTTTCACAAACAGGTCTCAATTGCTACAGGTGATTACAGAGTTCAGTAGGTTGATTATTACTGCAAAAAAGCATTATCTGTAGATGAGAATAATCCATGTTATTCTTATCTGTGAGGTGCTCATATTACCTACTAATAATTTATAAGCTAACCTCATTATAAGGTTGTAATACATACTGTGACAGATTCCAGCACAGACAGTGTTCAAGCACTAAGTTTCTCTGTGCAGCTAACCCCAGCTTCATTTATGTGTTAGATTTTATCATACACTGTTGTTATTCTGGAGGGCTCCACTTCTTCCTAGGATGTGGTTATCAATAATCCATGTATTGCATTTGCCCATGTGGCAACTGATGCCTGTAGCAGAGGCTTGCCTCTTGCTGTCTTGTTGGGAACAAGACCAAGAGTTTGCTGACAACCTTCAGAATAAGCAGAGCTCTACACAGGTTTGTGGGTCAGCGGCCACCCCTGCTCTCATCCCCATCTTTGAGCTAGTACCTTCAATCCACCTTTCACTGGAGTTCTCTCTAGTGCCTCAAGACACAGCTTCATCAGCACACTAAACTGTGTTTCTCATCCCTGTCAGCCATGCTCTCAATAGATGTATTTCACTAAAATGGCTACAACATCAAGTACTAAACCTACAAGCATAAGCACTTGCTGTAAAACGGCTGGAGAAATTGCCGAAGAAGGGCGGGGGGTGATTCTTTTCCTGACTTGTATGTACAGAAGATGGAAAGCTCACAGGAAAAGAAGTGGTTTATGGTCAACTCTGTCATTTTTCATAAGTTACTTTCAGTGCTATCCAAATAGCAAGCCAACACCTATTTTACAAAATCCTTTGTACTTGAATGGCTTTTGCCAGCTCTCCCTCACAAGGTGGCATGCAAACACTGACAACTGTGAGCACGTCACCACAGTGTCTGACTTGGTGAAAACTAATAGCAAAGCTGGAAGGAGTAGGTTGCTTACACAAGGAGCAGCATCAGGAAAAGAGCAGCAGAGCCACTCACCGTGCACACATGCTTGTTAAAATTCAGCTTTTTGATTGCACGACAGCACACCTTTCCTTGGAGCCCCTTCAGACAAGAGATGCTCACAGGACATCCAGGATGAGCAGCTGGTCTGGGCAGATTACTCAAGGCAAAAATCTGGGCTTCACTA
The DNA here is from genome assembly GCA_002631895.1 of Agapornis roseicollis. Classification (NCBI taxonomy): domain Eukaryota; kingdom Metazoa; phylum Chordata; class Aves; order Psittaciformes; family Psittacidae; genus Agapornis; species Agapornis roseicollis. Next base: position 105,882 of record NDXB01002588.1, read on the forward strand.
AATCCACTGGCAAAGTTCATTTTGACTTTAGTAGAGCCAAGATTTTCCTGTCACCTTAACGCTAAAACTCTTGGCTTTCAGCATTACTGCATATTTTCCTGGGAAGTTTTATGCATACCTAGTTCAGTCTTCTGACAGAGGTATTTATGAGGAATAGTAATTATTCTGTTGTAGTAGTACCCTGGGACTTTAGCTGTGGACTCATGTGCATCATCAGTAGCAGTGTGTGGATGCATAATGAAGAGACAGGTTTGCTCTCTATTTATATATGGTGCTCTTTACCTTATCCTCAGGCATTTACGCAAAGGAGTTTAAACTGAGGAGTAAACACAAAGATGTGAATACAATCTCTGGTTCAGGATGTGCCTGGTCTCCAGACTGTCAGAGCCTGGTAAGAATTAATTTCTGTTGCTCTTTATCACCTTCCCTGGATATCCTCTATTGTCCCATATTCTGTATAAATATTCCTACACTCTCAGTAGTGCAGATTTTTCTGCCCGTGTTACATTGTGGGAAGCTCTGTCTGGAACATCAGTGCTGGTGTGGCAAACAGATCTGAATCCTGCACCCTGACTGTAGATGGATGGTTCTTTCTAAAGCACTTCTATTTTTCTGTAACTGCAAATGGAGCTTTGTAGAAAAAAAATGACAGTTAAAAAAGAATGATGTTTCCACTTAGATGAATCTCATTTTCAGGCATCTATTCTGGCCTAGAAAGTAGCCAGAAATCAAACTGCCTGTTAAAAATTTTACTCAAATTAAGCGAATAATTTCTCTCTTCCTCCTCACCCCATATAATGATAACTGATTTTCTAAATTTAATCCAATTGCTTTTCTACAAGCTAGTAAACAAAATCTAAACACAGAATACGCCAGGAAGATGATGAGAAGGCAAGTATATGTTATCATAATTTCCCTAGCCTTCCCACTTGTATATCCTCATAGTCTTGCAAGCATATGCAATGAGACCAACCAACCGACCACAAGCTCTTAATAAACAGTAGAGGAAAATAAACCCTTCTTTTTCCTAGAACCTGTGTGGGCTTTGCAAAGACATGTTTCATTAGAAAATAACTCCTTATCTGGAGTTACTTATCAGGCTGAAACAGAAGCACTTAGGTTTCTGTGGTAAAAGCACCTCAGGGTGTGGGGTCAAAACAAGGTGGAGAGCACACCCTTTGATGGATGTTCAATTTCTGCTCTATCCTAAACACCAGCAATTAATGTTCTTTTAGCAGAGAGGAGCAAATTCTGCAGCAGCTGCTGGTTCAAGTGCATGGTGAGAGCTGTTCCTGACAAGGCCACACAGCCTGGTCATACACTCACCTCTGCAGACTCTCACAGAGGAATAGGGATTGCCTGGCCAGAGGCTGCTCCAGCTGCAGCCCCAAGTACACCCTGCTGTATGCTGTACTGATGGCTGTTAGCCTTTCATTTGGGTATTATGCAGAGCATAAAAAAGGATGACAATCAAGAGGTTGCTTTTACCACACACACAGACACTAGAGTGAGATGGTGTGAAATGACTAAATGGATCACCAGTTGCAGCTTCTCACCACTATGGGTAGTGGGTATTGGTGTGGGTATCTTGTTTGTTGTGTGCGTTGTTCTTCACTGGCTAGGACTAAAAGCACATGGAAGAGAACAGTCAGCTGAAGAGGCAAAACCAACAGAGTAGAGCTGAAGTCCTTTAAGATTTCTCTCCACTGATTCACTTTGGTTCTGTCTCATAATGTATCTCTAAAATGACTCAGTGACTGCATAGTTTCTGACTAACTCAATTTTCTTTCATAATGAATTCCTGTAGTTTTTTTCATCTGGTTATGTTATTCCTAATTCTATGCTGTATCTACAGCGATAAAGGGAGATGTCCCCCAGAAACAACTCCTCCAGTGTCCAAAAGTGGACATTAATAACACCCAGGTTACACTGAAAATCTTCTACTGACAGGAATTATGTTTGTGGGAGGTACCTTCAGCACCTTGCAGTGATGTACCTTGCTATCTGCAGCTTATTGTGAAGGATTTAGGCCATGGATCTCAACAACGCTTTCATGATCTTTCTCACAGGTAACACCCATGGACTCTCATACATGAACAGAAACTATTAACCATTTCTTTACTTGGTTATGAGTCTTCTCGTGTGCAGAATATGTGTTTATAACAGTCTAAGACATTTCAAAGTATATAAAAGTTATAGACTACATTTTCTAATAGAACTGGGAAAGTATAATTTTAATCAGTTCTGTTTGATTATTCCAGTTGGCACAATGTGTAAAAAAGTATCACAAATTATTTTGAGAAATTAGCCAATTACAAAGAGCCATTTCCAGGGAGGAAATTTAGGGCATCTTGCTAACAGCGTGATTTATATAGCAGTCCATATTTTAGCAGCATATCGTTTGATCACTTATATAAACTGGTTTCATTTCACTTGCTTTAAATACAGGAAAATTGTAAGTAGATAAGCAGCTTTATGTATAACGGAACCAAAAGGCCTGGTTTCCTATGGATTTAAGGTGGTAGGAAAACCTCCTACATGGACCCTGTGACATCCTGCAAGTGGTAAGCAATCCTTATACCCTTTGTTTTTCTCTGAGTAGCCATCTACTCTCACAAAATTTCACAACTGCAATGTCTTTGGGACTAGTAATTTGGTGTTGAATTTGGCTGCAAGTGGTCAACTTCTAATGTTACTGATAAAAGAGACACGAAATGTGTGTGCATACATGTGGGCACAGCTACAGACACACAAAACATGACTGCATAACTGTAATTAAATTAGGAAAACATACTCTTTAAAAACAGATATAAACTGCTATAACTCTACAGATTTTGCCTGTCGTCCATTTTAAGAAACTGAAAAGCTAAACATCAACTGATATCCTTCTGCGATATGGTTTAATGAAGAAAATAAGGCATACTCCCTAAGGAAAGTAATTTTCTCATTCCTTGAGATGTATTTAGTTTCTCATATTTCTTACTGAAGTTAACTTCCAAAGAAAATCTCCTTTACTACATTATTGCTAAGCTGAAACATAAATGACAGAAAACCAAGCATTGACCCTTTTCACGTCAATGGCAGCAATGACATTTTTACCCACCTATTTTAAAGCCTGGAGCCCATAACTCTGATCACAAATAGAGCCCTGTTCAGTAAAGCCAAAGACACTCAATTGGATAAGAAAATCCAAGACTGTTGTTAGAACTTGCTGTTAATATTTTAAACTGACAGCATTTGAAAACCAACATGAAAGCTAAAATACAAATTCACCTGCCTTTCTGTGCCTTAGGCTATGTAATAGGTTCAGACAAACAGCTAATTACAAATAATGTCATGTAGGACTTTGCGATGTGAAGCTTATAGGGAGATCACAGCAAACAGAAGTTTACATTAGGAAGCCTACACAGACACATCTTTACAACACAGCGATATTTTGTTAGGAATATTCTGCTTCCAAGGCTGGAATGCTGTAGCAATACTCTACACACCTCCATAGCATTAGTGTCAACTGCAAGCAGGCTGGCTCAGCAGGCAAAGCGAAGCAGACTGCACAAGTTCTGCATTACATGGTTTATTACTGCTTTTCCCTCTGCAATACTGTTCATAGCCAGCAGCACAGAGCAGTAGGTGACTTGAAGTTTTCATTTGCAAGTGTTCTCTCAGAGACAACTACCAGCTGATTGCAATATTGATGGAGGTAGTGTGATTCTGGAGTTTCACCAGCACTGCTCATAGAGCATGGCTGCTGTGGAAGACTTGTTATTGGAAAGTTTCTGCAAGCCAGGCTCCCTCTGAAGGTCATGCAGAAAGCCATGTCTCAAGACTCCCAGCCACAGACTGAGAAAGGTCTATGTTAAAATGAATCCCTTTTCTTGCTCTTTCTCCCCATCCATCCCGTCTAAGAGGCTGTCATGCAAGTTCACTTGTCTGATGTTTCAGCACTTTCCTCAAACTTCTATGTTTAAGAGAAGGTTTCTTCATTCTGTGATTAAATCCATTTGTTCTGCTAGCCCCAGCTTTTTGCTTAGAAAGCTTCTTTTTTCTCCCATGTTAACTCTACTTGTGTTAGTAGAAAACAGATACTCTTCTTGCTTTTGTTTTGATAAATAAGACAAACTTTTTAATCTCAGAAAACAAGCTCACTTCACTATCATGATCATGCTAAAAGCTTTTTCTATACCTCTTCCTTTTTCCTTCACTCAGGTGACGAGAAACACACCATAACCATCGCAGCTGGTCAAAGAACCTGTAACAGGCCTGCAAGGAGCTCAACTGCAGAATTCCCTCAGAAGTAAAGAGGGGTGAGATAGTCCATCTTTTCCTCCATTTGCTGATTATGAGTAGACCGGAAAACAGGGTTTAAATTGAAGTATGAAGAATTGAAGTATGTGCTGTAATTTGGGATTAGTGCATATTATTCATGTCCCTTGGAAGTGTTCAGTAACTGCACTTTTATTTTACTTATATAACCCGTCTTGCTCTGCTTCCCATTCATCCATACAAAGCAAATATGATACATTGCTATTTATTCTTTACATAGCGCTACAAAGCAAAGTTGATTCATTTTATGACAGAGGTCTTGAGATATTTAGATTCTGTTTGCTTTTCTTAGATTTATGTGATCAAGCTGCTTGCTTCTCTGTTTTTAGTACAGTTATTAATGTTCTAAAGGTTTGGTTACATTCCGGTTACAATCATTTATTCAAACTCTAAAACATGTCCTGAAGAGAATTATTTATCAAAACAATAGTTTGTGTTCCTACAAAATGTAACATCTCTCCTAAAAAAAAAACAACAAAAAACACAAGAAAATCAAACAAACAACCAAATTTCATAGAAGAGAAATAGAGGAAAGAGATTAGGTAAAGGAAGATATTTGCACATCTTGCCATAAAGTCATTTCTGCTTACCTAACAAGATGCCATTAGACTATTTTTCAGCAGTGCTAAGGCCACCACTCAAAATTATTTGAATTGCAGTTTTTAGCACTCAGCTACTCTGAAAATCAGGCCCTAAATGGGTCAAGTTGGTCATTTCATGTGCATGAACAGTTAAGAAAACATTTGCTTTAAGCCAGTTGGCTCAGACTATGAATCCACCCTGGAAGAGACAGGAAGAGAACGTGGGGTTTTGACTGACTGATCAAATGACTTGCTTGTGCTATCACCAAGAAAGAGTTTAAAGACTGACTCTGAAAGGTTATTTTCACTGAATCGCTGAGTACATAAAATGTGTTGAAAGAAAGGGTGAAACTTCTTGAAAGGGTTTAGAAATGGTTATATTTATAACCTGTTGTGGTAGGATTTTCAAGTCCAGTGTTCAGTGAAGCTAGACTGACAAATTTGTTACAGTTATAAGGCTGAGAAACCTATTAGAAGAAATATAATAGAAGGTATATTTTTTTGTGAAGCTTTAATAGGAGCTGAAACAATTCCTACAAAAGACTAAATTTGGTAAGGGGGAAAAAGTCATTTATTAAATCTTTCTAAAAAGATTGAGTGACCTTTCCTTAAAAAGAGTGGTCTTTTTTGTAAAAAATGAAAGACTCAACCTTTCTAACAACAACCTAGTAAAAGGCTATATTAGAAACTGGCTTCTTTTGCAAGTTCAGTTATTTTTATTGTCAATAAATGGTCTTATGCAATAACAGAAGCACTGTTGCCTCTCTAATTTCTCTCAGGGATTGAAGAAACTCATAATAAAAGCATTCAAAATCTAAACTGGAATAAAAAAAAAATAGAACACTCAGGTTTGTACTGCAAGAGACAGAGAAAGAAATGATGGTCTGAGAATTCAGTTCATAACAAAACTGCCAGAACTGTGAAGGTGGTGTGATTTCTTCTACCTCTGCTTACAGTAAAAGTCAAGCTATTAATATCAGGCATCTTGACAGTCACATAAATGCATATATTAAATTTCAAAGTACTTTTTTGCTTCTGTAGATGTATAATTGTTACAGAGTAAGACAAATTTAATGTAAGACCAGATGGCAATAGCATTACTTAGAGTGGATAAAAGTTAGAGGCTGACTTGCATACCCAGTGTAAATGGACTAAGACTGAAGATGGTGTCTATCATCATCCCAGAGTAAGAGTGGACACAAAATTAAATAGTCCAGTCTGTTCAAAACAGTATGGGAAAGTGGTTGGAAGGCTTTTTAAATGACTAGTACCTGCATGGGATTGGATTCACATGAACATTACCAGGCACTGTCTTGCTCCTCAGTAAACTTGCTATGGTTTCAAACAGGAATCTCAGATCAATTCAAAGCTGACAGGCTTCTGTTCATGTGGCTGGAGAGATCAGTTGTTGAGGAACTCAGATGAACCTCTGCTAGGGAGTGACAGGCAGAAGCTGTGGTTGGTTTTGAAGCAGATGATCAGACACTGATCAGGTACATAGTTATGGGCACTAATCTGAGGAAGCCAGCTTCAAAAGGTTCCCCTGCACAGCCTGTAGAGAAAGATACCTCTGGTCCCTCAGAGCAGCTCCAAATGCTCAGCCTCAAGCCCTCCATCACTGTCAAGTATCCCCCTGCACTAAGGAGGCAGCCTAGGAAAATAGGCTTTCTCATGTATAAATCATCTGATGTGACTCTCTCACTTAAGAGCCAAAGGTGTATTCCTGTCCCTCTTGTTCACATGCATCCTCCTCTTGCTCTCAGGAGGAGTATGTTCTCACTGTGCAGCGGAAGACGGATGCAGTCTATGGAGGCAAGTGAAGTGCTGCTTGTTAGATCAAAGGTAAGCATCTCTGTTCGACATACTTCAAACAGGAACTGAGGATGGTGATTCTCCAAGTGTTTGTTTTTACTGGGTTTCCTGTGTTCAGTTTAGGGAAAGCAGACAACAGGAGTTGTTTGAAATAAAGCTGTAATTTACTATCCTAACATGCTGAGAAGCAATTAGATCCAAGCTAATTACTGTAAATAGTTTTTATAATTACTTGTAAGACATTCTACTACCTGTACATCTGCTAAAGTCAGTTGAGGCCTGTAGTAATATTTTTTTTTCTAAGAGAAGGCTTAATGTTATTACTCGAGGGCCAAACTGTTTTCCTGAAATCTTCAAAAAGGAGCAGCTATGCTGTAGAAACTACTGCTGGAAAGCATCAGTTAGGGCATGCATCCCCTTGACAAGACTGTGTGTACCAGTAAACTGAAGAGTTGTCTAGGCTAGTTTATATTTCACAACTATCTCTACTACTACCTGGGAAGACTGTTCCAGAATGTAAAAAGATCTGTGTCAAAAGAAGAATCAAATAATTTTCAGCTGAACACTGATTTTCTTAAGCTTTGTCCTATTATTCAGGTTTTTCTCTCTACTTGAAGCATACAGAAAACAATCTCTCCCTTATGTCCTTCTACCACAACCATTATTTTTTAATTCAGCATCGGTCACTTTGGCCTGGCCCTTCACACTTTCACAGGCACACAAACCAGTTGGAGTTCCACCACCTCTGTGCCCTCATGGTCATAGCTATAAGTTTGTTCCTCTTCCCACAGCTCTGCCAGCTCTTGTCCTGAACTTAACTCAGTGGTCTCCAGTTTGGACAACTATTTTTGCACTGCTGGTAGGTGCTCAGACAATCCTAGTCTGTTGTTTGGGTTTAGTTCACCTGAAAAGGTCTCCTGATGTCTGGGGGCAATTCCAAGAAGCACTCCTGGATAGGTCACAACAGTTTATATAAGCATACAGTAATGCATTGGCAACTTTCTTCAACAAAGGGTGACTTCCACACATGTACAAGTCTTTCTCACACAAAATACACATCTTAGCTGTCAAATAACAAAATGCAAATACAGGAATGTGTTGTTGGGTTGTCCTACCATTTATGAGCTTCATCTTAGCTCTAATCTTACTACACAGAGACAATTAATTGTAATCCTGCACACAGAATGGCATGGGACCTGCTGACCATGAAGTTGAGAGCAAATCTCTGTATACTGGAATGTGAGGTGGAAGAGGAACTCGAAGTCAATTTTTTCACATGTTATTACCCTTCTCCTGCAGCAGAAGGATATTTTCTTACACATCTTTACCTTTTTAGCTTGTTGTAACATAGAGCAACTTCACACAGGCCTCGTGCAGTTGATGACAGAAATGCTGCTGACTGCTTCTGCAGTTGATAGAAAAGCCTGTCAGAAGCCAAGATGATGGCCACAAGCTGTTCTAGTGGGATTCCACAGCTCTCAGACTGTCCTGTTGGCCTCGTATGTCTTACCAATGGTATCACTTCAGGAATGTTTAGGAACAGATAGACTTTGGACCTCCAAGTGGATATTAAGCTACCATAGCAATAGAGGTGTACCTCCAGAAGGTAAGTGAAGAAAGAAGAAGAAACCAATGCATTAGTAAAACAACTAAAAATATTTTTTTAAGAAGCGTTGAAGTGGTTTCATAGAAAAACCTCATTTCTTACTGTTTTCCCTTTGAAATACTCCTGGTCTAAAATCCAGATACACAAAACCAGTCAATTTTTTCAAAACTGACATATGGCAAAAAGTGGTAGCAGTAAATAAAAGCACATAAAGCTAAACTGCACCGTTCTAAATGTTAGTAAAAATGACAAAATAAAATAGTAGCTATATAAACTACGCACAGGTGTGTAACATATTACAAGCAAAAAACATAGCTCGCAATTACAAACCTACACTATTTATTTCACTTGTCTGTAATTACATTTTATACATGTTTGTTTAGTAATATCAATCCAAGACATCATTTTGAGGATATAATTAACTGCATGTTAGAACAGAATGTGTTTGATTGGTTTGCGTTGCGTTAGAGAAAAGGCTTTGTTAGCTGTATTTAAGTGCCACCTAGTGTTACAATCCACCAATTTCGCCCAGAAAACCCTCTTGCTGAATTGCACGGTTAAGAAAAACCGAGGGTCACAATCTCAGTGCTAACAGGTAGTCCTTAATCCATGTTTAGGCATTCATGGAGGACCCAATCTGACACATAACACTTCTTCTGCAGGCTGTGATCAAGCAACAGTGAGATCACGCCAGTGTGAAAGTATACATTTGGTCATAACAGCACAATTAGGCAGTAAATACAGCCCTCAGGCTCTCACTCACAGTTAACTAGTTTTTAAAATGTTTGTACCAGTGATCCAACATGAAGATAGAAGTATCTAATGAAGACACAGGGGAAGGGGAAGACACAGGGGGGGAAGAAAGTGCTTTTTAGAAAGATAAGGGGTTTTTTTCTGTAAGATGCAGTGTAACTGGAAACTGTCAGGGAGGAGACACAGATAACACACATGTAACAACAGAGTATGCTGCCATTACAATGCCATGTTGTATTCAGATATGCAACAGAATGTCTTGAACAGGGGAATTTGGATGTAATGAAGAAGTTCTTTACTGTAAGGGTGGTGAGGCACTGGCATAGGTTGGCCACAGAAGTGGTAAATGCTCCATCCCTGGTGGTGTTCAAGGCCAGGTTGGACAGAGCCTTGGCTGATACGGTTTAGTGTGAGGTGTCCCTGCCCATGGCAGGGGGTTGGAACCAGATGATCTTATGGTCCTTTGAGAACTATTCCATGATTCCCCATGAATAGGATTTTAAGTACTATTTAACCTGACTGCTGCAACAAGCAGAGGTAAGCTGACAAGTTTCTGTTTGTTACAGAAATACAAGATCAGAGAATGGCAAAATAGAGAAAATAAAGAGCTGAAGAACCACAAGCAAAATCTTATTGTCAGTGTTAAGAAAGGCTTGTGATGAAGCATCTTAAAAACAAGGATCAGAGGATGTGTAGAAGGGAAACAGGGACAAGCTTTCAGAGCAGCCTTTAGAAATCACCTGCATCTGCAAATGGGTGTAAATCAGACAACAATGATGACAATTAAGACAAATTATTAACTTTCAGCTGTTATTTACCTAGAATTGTTTATGTTTTCTGTGAAGTACACACACAAAAAGCGGATTATGCCTTTTTTTTTTTCAGTACATTTTGATGAAAGTCTGACCATAAAGGGTTAGAGGCAGCCTCTAACTCTTCAGCTTAGAGGCTTGGGATAAATTCTGCTCTTCAATACACAGAGGACAGGATCACACCCCAGGGTTTGGAAGCATCGTGGAGAATCTGCCTGGCATTCACAGCAAGCTTTCTGTGCCAAAACTGTAACGTTGTGCCTTGTCCAGCAAAGTAACATAGGCTTCAATAAGCTTCTACTTCCCTAGAGAACATGAACGGAACGGGAGGTGCAGATTCTGGAACAGGCAGTGTTACCCCCTCAGCCCTTTGGAGTGGGTTCACTCCGCGCATTTGGGCTGCAAAGCCCCCGAAGTTCGTCCAAAGTATTGCCAAACGTCCCGTGCGTGTGCGATGGGCAGGTTCGCGCTATCCCGGCGGCACAACACCCAAAGCGCTGCCACCCCCCGACGGCTCCCGTCTCATCCCTCCGCCACGAACCCCACCGGAGCAAACCCTCACCCCTAACACTCGCAGTCCCAGCCACCGCTCCGCTGCCCGCCCCCAGCAATGATTGGTCCGTGCCTCTTCCGTTCCTCCAATCACAGTACACAAGGCGGATCCTGACCTCTGTTGATTCTGCCTACTCAGACGCAACGGGACCAATCAGCGCCTATGCCTAGGCTCCACCTTTCCGGCCGTCTCCATGGCAGCAGGGGTGGGGGTGTGGGGAAGAGGGGTGTGAGGAAGGTTTAAGGCGGTGCGGAGGCCATGGTGGGTGGTGGTTTTCCTTTTTGAAGCCGGCGAGGCTAAAGGTAAATTGTGTCTTCGTATTTACGTATTTATTTGTTTATTTATTCTCTTGCCTGCCTTCTTCTCCCTCCGTCCGACAGGATGGTACGTTCCGGTGGACTCATAGGTTGGCCTCTCCCCCCTTTTCTCCCAATGGTAGGGTTAAGGGCGGCTCCTGCGTGCCCCTTTGGGTCCGTTGGCCTGAAGTGGCGGCGTCCGTCGCGTCCCTCGATGCCCTCTATGAGGCAGGGGCGCTGCCCGGCTTCCTCACGCCTTGGGCCGCTACGTGTGAGGTGCCTGCCCTGTGGGTAGAGGGTGCTCAACCGGCTGCCTGGTTCCTGCTGCTGGGTGTAACCTAGTCTCCCCTAAAGACAAGAAGTGGGTGCAGTTGTGGTGCCCGTGCCTTACTGCCTCCCGTTGCCAGTAAAGGTGTTGCCTGAAGAGTGGAAAATGGCGCCTGGGCTAGCAAATAGCATGAGGTTCCCCAGCTGAGGAAAGGAGCGTGGAGGGAATGTGCTGCTTGCTAAGCGAGGGGAAGCATTAGTAATGGGCCAACTGTGTGGAAGTGCTCTTTAGACCATGGCAAAACAGAAGTTCCTAGAAAACAGCTATGCTGAGGTGCATGTGTGAATAACTTGCTTCAAAGATACATGTGACTGGTTTAACAGAGTATGGCTTTTCCTAATCTTAACATACCTAAGATATTCTTCCATCCTTCAGCATTGCCAGCGTGTGATAAGGCCTTTCATCGCTTAACAACAATGCAGTCATCTCTGAGGTGGCCGTAAAACACTTTAAGCGTACTGGAAAGTGCTGTAGGGTCTCAGTTCGTGTGCAGAGGGCAGCTGAACTCCTTCATAGCTCAATAAACCCCATGATAAGATGTAAGCAATTTCAGGTGTGTTACAGTACTGGAGATCTGAGCTCAAGAAGTTTTCACTTAATTTTTCAAACACTCAAAACCGAAAGTGGCTTAGGAGATTAAAGTTATTTACTTCCATTGTGCCTGTACTTAAACACTATGAACTGTGTCTGTGAGAGGTAGTTATAAATTATATTTACAGGTATAACTGTGTTTGGGGTAATGTGACAAAAGTTAGGAATCGCTGATATAAGCAGTAATGCACAAATTATGCAGCACATAGTTTGAGTGTGTGGATGTAAGCCTCTGAAACTTGAGAAGGCTTCTCATGAATTATTAGAATACAGTAAAATACTAAAACGTACTGTGAACACTGGTAGCATGCATGTATTCAAATCATAATGTAGCCATGTCTTGTGGCATGTTTTGTGTAGATAGCTGATACAGAAATATTGTGTGCAGCTTTGTAACATGGGCTTGTTTAATACTGAAAAGTGTATGTTCATATATGCCTTTGGAAGTTTTTAATTTCACTTGGGTTTGCTTTTATAGGGTGACAAATCTGGGGCAAATGACTGAAAATGTCATCCTATTTGGCTCAGGAGGTTCACCTTGCTAGAAGACATGAAGAGATGTAAGTAATTGCCTCACAGCAGTTTGTATTGTGATCTTGGGAGACCTCCCTCACTGCACATGACTGTCCTGTGAACAGGAAATCCAAGCTCTGCACAGAACACAGTGATATTTCAACAAGGGGTTCGTGTTCCAGGAGGTGGCACTCTTCCTTCGTGAACTATTGGAATAGCGTACTTGCCTTTAAGGATATTTAGATTGATGAGCTGTTTGACTCCCAGTGGTGGTACTGGTTTAAGATCTCCATTGTTAACCTCCTGTCATCGTTAAGTTCCTCTTTGAGGAAGGTAATTGGATTCTGTCACTCTCTGCCTCAGTTATAGAACTGCTTCTTTGTTGCCCTGTAAACTGAGATAGGGAAGCAAATACAGTAATGATTCAGAGAAATCTGCTTTTCTTGTAACAAATAGTACTTGCCAATGAGCAAGAGTAGTACTGATCAAGTCACCCCAACCCACCCTGTCTTTCCTGTTCTGGGAGATTCAGTGCTTCTAAGCACCTTTAGCATATGAGGACTGCTGGTTGCAACTTTGTAGCTTCATACAAGCGCAGCAGGTGATGCCTGCCTTGTACCTTTTCCCTCCCCCAGCACACCCACCCTACAGCTGGCTTAATTAGCCCCATAGTTTAGAGAAAACTGGGTAAGGTAAAAAGGTTATTTTATAGCTCCTGAGCAAAATGTTCTACCCACTTAGCAAAATGTTTTCCTTTGTAGACTGTCTCAGAGATCAGAACTGCTACAGCAGATGGAGACTTATCTAGGAGACAAAAAGACTAAAAAGACATGGCAAACTCAAGCAGCTGATGCAGCTCATAAAAGGAATGCAACACTTTTAAATGTAAGTTTCTGCAACTACCAGGAACTGCACTGAAATGTCATGGTTATGTAGCTTAGAGCATTGAGAAAATGTTTGCTCTATAGTTATCAATTGAATTCTCCTATATACTGTTCCCTTTCCTGGAACTTGACCAAAAGTATTAAATGACAAGTCTTTATTATCTGATGGCATCACTACATATTTCCTATGCCCTTCTTATATGAGCCTTGTGGTGGCAGTTGCTACTGTCTTCTTTGGGTTTTTTTTTAAGTACATGTAGGAATGCAACACATGCTATTACATGTCTGCCTAGGAGAACCTAGAGTCTGACAAGACTCACAGTACCTCTATACTTTGATTCAAGATGCAGGGTTGTGTTTTGAAACAGGGGCTGACCAGCCTATAATGCTTCTAGTCCAGGATAAGAGATATTTGCCCACTATGGTTGTGTGAAGTTGTGACAAGTTCTCAGGTGTAGAGTGACTTCAAAAATCTTACTTGGAAGTCTGTAACAGCAGTGTTTGGTGTTTCTGGCTCTGCCTAGTGGTGATGCTGTTATTAGTGTTAATAGCTGTTCTACATACCTGTTGTCGTATTTAGGTAGGATTTGTGTTTCCTAGGTAAATTCAGCAGACGTTTGGGTAATTAAAAAGATGTAGATTTGATGGCAGGGACTGGAATGATAAAAACTCTTCTGGAGCCCCTAGTTTAGGCATCTGAGTTTGAAGAGATTGCAATTGACCACTGACGTGACCGTACATTTGACAAACGTTTGTGTGTTGTTGAGGAAATAGCAGAAAACCATTTTCTTTGAACTCTGAACTTTGAATTTACTAAGGGTCATATTGCATGTGTTGTGTTCATTGAAACAGTTTTACTCTAGGAAATTACAAGATTAATTTGTGTCACCAAAAATTTTTGCTTCTTCATATAAAGCCTGGTTAAGACTTAAAATGTTCACGTTATGGATGGGTAAAATTCTATTGCATGCCTTCTTGGTATTTAAATGGAAGTTACATTTAGGGAGTGGTAGACATAGCAGATCAGGGATGCCTCCAACTATTCTGTGACAAGAAACTTGGACTCTGGTGCTTTTTGGGCTGGGGCAGTCAAACCCTCTCTACTGAGTACACATGACAGTAGATGCTTCCATGGGAGGCTGGGATATGGTTTCTTTATTTTTTTCCATAGTTCATAGAATAATGGAATGGTTTGGGTTGGAAAGGACCTTAAGGACATACAGTTCCAGCCTCCTGCTGTGAGCATTGATCCAGCCATTGTGTCTCCCATTTTCCATATGCATTTTATACAAGATTTTTATCTCATAAATATAGATTTTTGTAAATTATTTGTATTCTATGAATGCATTCTCAGTTTACAGATCCAGGCAAACATAATAAATGCAGGTTATATTTCTGCATGCTGAAAGCTTGTTGTATTGGAAATGTTAACAATAGCTCAGCCATATACAGAGTGTAAATATTTCTGCGGTTAAACAGATATTTGCCGTCTTCTGTCACATCCTCAAAATTGTTCCTTTCAAGTGTCAAAAATGTTGGTGTTTGTAGGGAAAAAAGGCAAAAACATATGTATCAAAACAAATTCTGTTGCAGGATAAAGAAGCATAAATCAGTTGAAATCTATTAATTTTATACTAGTTTTATCAGGCATACACTCCTGCAGATGCTTTCTGATAACAGAAGAAAACTGGGGGGGCGGGGGGGGGGGAGAAGCTATGCAGAATAATATATGAGAAGCTTGAAAACAAGACTGATTAATGTGCCAGCTTCAGAATATTGTTCCTGATACCAGGCACTGTACATTTCACAGTTACCATGTGGAGAGTTGTTGATTTGGCCTACTCAAAAATACATGGACATGACGAAGTGTTATTTTTTTATTTGCATTTGTGCTTTTCTGCATGTAAGCAAAATCAGTTGTTTTCAGGATGCGATCATAGCAAAAAGGCATTTTTCTTTCTTTGTGCTGCTTGATGTTTATGCACAGGGAAGCATTTTGCAATTAATTTATTTTTTAATCAGTAGAAGACAAGTAACCAAGCATTATTTTAATTGAAATTTTTACATTATAAACAGTTGTTTGGCACTTGAACAGCATTGTAAGGGCATTTTCCTTTATGTCTTTTGAGGGAGACTGCATATGAGGGGAACGTGGTACTTGTATAATGTTGTAATAAAAGCAGAAATCAGACTAGTTTTTGCCATCTTATTCATGACATTTGTAAGATTTCTTGTGTTTAGAAATATGTATTACTGTGCAACAGCTTATAACATGAAATAGCAAATAAAGAATATGCTATATACTAATTAGTATTGGGAAGGTAATTTAGACCAAATTTGCTTTCCTTCACAGGCATGTAATTGTAGAATTATTGAAGTGGGAACCTGCCAGACTGATATCAATATAAGTGACAGCTGAATTTGGTCCCCTAAAAGTGATGCATGTGTCATGTGTTCCATTTTACCTCTGGGGAAGGGGCTTGAATTGTTTGTGTTCCAGCCCTTGTGGTTTTAAGGGAAGCACTGCAAGATGCTCTCTTTTTTTCAGTTCTGTGACATATTAGATTTGTGGGTGTTTTTTTTTTCCACAGTGTTTTTACACTGCTATGTATTTAGTTTTATATTTATGATGAGGATTTATTTTTTCTAAAAAGCTAACTAGTTGCGTAGACACACAAGAAGTGCCATCTAATTTTTTAGTAGTTCCAGTTATTTTCTAAAGCATACTACACCTTCCAGCAAAAATTTATTTCACTGTCTGTCATTAAATCAGTATTCTGAATGACAATAGACTGCACAACATACAACTAGAGTGAGCAACAAAAAGACACATCCAATATCTAGGCTATGCCAAAGTGACCTTCTCTACTAAACATGTATGTGCAACTGCCATCTTCTTTCTTGCCTAAAAGACACTCTTTTCCTATTGGCATAAACATTCCAATGACTTTGTGGAGTATATAAGGAAATAATTGTCTTGACTGATAGTCTTCCTTCCTGTGAACATTCCTACAGGAATTAGGAGGAAGAAATCAGAAACAAGGAAAATTCTATGGAATAGTATGAAGTGGACATAACTGGTTGATCCTTCTATTCAGTGTGGTGATAACTTCTCCAGGCTCTGTCTGAGCTATACTGATATGAGCTTCATTTGGTGCTAATTGTGGTGTATCTGTTCAAAGTACATGCAACAGAGAAATTCTTTCCTTAGGCTCCTGAAGTCTGTGCTAGCCTCTGTTATTTTGATACTGTAACTTCAAGTAGCTTCTGTTTTTTGCTCATATTCTTCCTGTATGTCTATCCCGTTGTCTTTTCTCACCTGGAAGGGATCAGCCACTATTTCCAAATCTGAGACTGTTAGCTCTTTCTCAGACATCCTTTAGCTTCCTACAAGGGTGTGGACTTTGGTGTAGAAAAGGGAGAATATTTTTGCTTGGATTAGGTTAGTAATTATATGCAAGAGAATACAGTCATGCTGTAACAGGAAATAAAGTAAGATGAACACTGTAAATTGAATTAACTGAGTGTGTATCAGTAAGTTGAACTTCAACTAAAAGATGGCTGGTTTTTGCTTCTGTTAATCATACTTTACTGAATTTGAGTCATATTTTTCATTCTAAGCTTGAGTCAAGCGCTGTTTGCTTATTGATGTATTCAGGTTGGCTATTATTCAATACGAGTAATCATGTTTGGTCTCTCTTATGGATATGCTCCTCCAGAATCTCACTCTTCTTTTCAGCAGCAGTGGTGGTGAATATTTGGGAAGTCCCTTTGGGGAATTTCCTCTCTCATTTAGTTTTTCTGTTGTACTCTTCACACCCGCTCTCTGCTCCCAACTCTGCCATCTGCTATACTTTCTTTCCCCCTCCACTCTGTTCAGCTTTGGCTTCTTCACACCCCACTCCCACGTGCCTTTCTGTCTCTCTTCATCTGCCCACCACTCAATCTCTTCAATGTTTGGGTATGGAGCTAAGCCCACAAGAATGGGTCAGAACTTTAAAGGGGGAGGGCACTTAGTTCACAGGGATGTTTTGATTTGTTTGTTGCTCTTGGTTTTCAGTTGTTTCTTCTTTTAAATTATTTAGGCCTTTGTGAATCCAGCACATATCCACTGGCCAAGCAGAAACCCAAACACTGGGGTGGATTTTTTTTGTAAGAAAGCTATGTGAGGTGCATTGTCATCCAAATTTGTCTGGTGAACAGCTTGCTGCAGCTCTACATTTTTGTGCACATGTTATGCATGCATATTAGCAAGTCATCTTTGTCTTGAGAAGTAAAGATCTTGCACATAATTTGCCTAGTTACTTTGCAGTTACAGTAGCTAGAACACATAGTTGAGGCTTCATGCAACACAGAAAAAACCATTTTGTTCCTTTCAGAACAGAATTTAACTAACACTGTTTTACAGCAACGGTCTTCTGTAGTCATGAAATTTATTCCTGTATCAGAAAGGTACAGCAAACATATTTAGAAACTGTAGGATGCTGGTCTTGCAGGTTGGATTTCAGAACAGAAAGAGTAGAACATCACTGTTAATATTCAAATGATATTTATCTGTAATGGGTTTATTTAGTTCATTTAAATGTCTTTATGTGAGTTGTTGATGTTTAAATGTCTTTATGTGAGTGTGGATTTTCCTTTTGAAGTTACTAGTGTTTGGTTTTAAAATGTACTTTGCCTGTGTTTTAGGATATAGAAGCAGCAGAAAAAAAGCTGCAAGAAAGAGTGCATTTACATCCACATCCCGATACTGTTAAGTTAGAAGTAAGTCCTGGAATTCTGTCTTTTCATTTGCTGTTTACCAAATATTATGACTTTTTCTCCCCCCCGAAGCACGTTTTTAAAGTGAAAATAATTGATTTTAAAATCCAATGACTGGTATAGCCAAAGGCCTGTCTACTGTGTAGCAAAGCTGAACCTAAATTCTGGGGCAAGGTCCCTAGATTCTGGAGCATTCTGGTGGAAATATTCAGCAGCTTTTTTTTAAACTTCTGTTTAAAAATGAAGTCAAATATAAAAATTGCATGTTGTGAATATCAGGAGTTTACTGTGTTTGTTATGTCAGAGTTACTTGGTTTGTTTTATACGGTCATCCTGGTTTTAGTTTGCCACAGACTGTCATCTTTACATTTTAGGGTCAAGAGTTTATCAGCATGAACAGGGACATTTTCACTTCTCAGAGTTATTTTATGGTTGTATGGAAAGTACTGCTACAGCAGGAGCACTCTATTTTTACTTCTCAACCTGTAGTTCCTAAAACATTTAAAGATAAAATTTTGAACAGCAAGTTACTCTGAGCACCAGATATTATCCTGATACAGCATACTAAGTTCAGTTCCCTATTCTCAATGCTTTTATCAGTATTATGCAGTGATGAATAAATGATGAGGCCAGAAACAGTGCAGGGAGTAGGAATCGAAGCACAGGTCTTCCTGATGCAAACTAAACATCTTAACCACAAGGCCACTGAATCAGACTCTCACTTGTGTTTTTTGCATCAGTGGTTTGTGGGTTCTTCATTGTATGGTGGCTTAGTTTCCACATGCATAATAATACAGAGGGTCACACACTGATTTGAGTGCTAGGGCACTGTCAAAGGAGGGGAAAGGTACAAGTTTTAGCACTGTCAGCCTGTGAAGAGAGGTGGTTTGTACACTAGTTTCACACCTGCTGGGCAAGTGTTGTAATGCTTAGGCTATTACTTCAATGAGAGGCATCACTTCTTGTTCTGGTTACTGTTAAAAGTTTTTTGTCTGTCATTGAATTTTGTAAACAGCCTACTCGTATGATGATTACAGGGTGCACACTGAGTGTGACCGTTTAGTCAGGGTTTTCTTCATTTTTTTAGAGATTTTTAGGCAACAGAATATACTTTTTACTAGATACTTGTACATACTCAATTATGTTAAGAAAGATGCCAAGGACCTAATATTGAACCTATTCAGAAGTAGTTTTAGACTCCTCTGGAGTCATTTGGATCAGTTTTGGACTGCTGCTTACCCTGGACTGTGTTATATATTGAACTTGTGGTGTGTAGACCAAGATTTGTGCAAACTGGAGAACATGGAGCAGTCGCTCATGGTTGCAGAGATGTCTACGATCTGCAGCAGCGGTTGGATTTGGGAGAGAACAGAGTTACTATTTGAAGGAGAAGATCCTATTTCAGCCTTTTTTTTTTATACTTCTACAGAAGAGTGCTATAAATAATGAGAAAAGAAAACTTTCTTTCATGGTTTCAGATTTTTGTGCATGCTTTGTTCCAAAACACTTCTGAGCATATTTCTCTCAGCCATATATGTGCCTGTATTAATATACTTTGAAAGTTATGGCTATAATGGATCCCCAGCTTGCTAAGTTGGAGTAGTTTTNTTTATACTTCTACAGAAGAGTGCTATAAATAATGAGAAAAGGAAACTTTCTTTCATGGTTTCAGATTTTTGTGCATGCTTTGTTCCAAAACACTTCTGAGCATATTTCTCTCAGCCATATATGTGCCTGTATTAATATACTTTGAAAGTTATGGCTATAATGGATCCCCAGCTTGCTAAGTTGGAGTAGTTTTGTATGACAGCACATATGCTTGTCAAAAAAGATTCTTTGAGTAAATCTGTTGAAGAAAATATTTTTGTAAATCTGCAAGAGCCATAGTTATATCTGAGTTACATGTAAGGATCAAAATGAGTAGCCAGGAATCCAACACCTTTGCAGGGACATGTTCCATTCTGTGGTACGCTGCTTCTACATTACATGCTTAAGTAAAGAAAAACGGCTTAATGCACCATAAACGTTTCCTACTACGAAGTTACTTTTTTTCTGAATGGACATCAATGTCTAAAATTGTTCACATTGGTGGATGGATTGAAGTGTTGGCTTGATGCAGTTCTTTGTTCACATTATTCTGTAGAAAAATATACATGGCACTTAAATTTTTCTTCAGAATCATACAGAGTTATCCTAAGGATACTGAGACAAAAATGATGAATGGTGTGTCCATTGCATAGGTAAAAAAGGAGTTAAATCTATTACTCAGAGGCAGAGGGTAATGCAGAGAGGGGTTAGGTAATCCATTGTGGTTTTCATAGACCACAGGATAAGTATGCAGGGGGGTTTATTGTCTTTTTGGTTTGTGATGCAAATGCTGGAGCCAGTTACTTCATCAAGTGATTTATCCCATCAAAAATTTTACTCAAATATTATGAACCATATCACATCACAGCAGCTTTTCTAGGATAACCAATTTGCATAGCACTTTGTTTCTAACATTAAACAACTTTTTGCCACTTCAAAAATTAGATTCCACTAACATGCGTACGTATATGTAAAAGCTGCTTTTGGAAAAGTCAGTAATTACAGAAAATACTTTGTTAAAGGTACTGTAAGGGTTTAAACTGATCTGTTGCTTACCACAAGAGGGCACATTCTGTCACTCCACAGTTCATGCTGCAGAATAAAATCTTTCCAGGCTGATATTTTATATCATACAAGAGCTTTGAAATTTCATGCTTAAGTACATTGTTCTTTTATGAATTGGTTCCCTCAGAAAGCAAGATTTACTAATGCATTGCATATCTGTATTGGTTTTGAAACAGGCTGACACAGATTTTGACATGAAGTTTATTTTTTCTTCTGTCTTTCTCAGACTCTCTATTGGGCATCAGTAAAAGAATCTCTTCCCAAGTGGGAAGAGTTTCTTTTAGGAAGAGCAGAAGTTCCTATTGGTTTTAAGAAAATGAAAACTGCAAACAGAACATAAGCTGCCCAGAAGATTCACAAAAATAAACACTCTAGTTTCATTTTGCTTTGCAATTTATGGCTTAAGCAGACGAGATCATCCAGATCAGGCAACAGGATGGGTAATTTGCTTCCATTGCCACGTTGTGTACACTTTATTTTTATACTGTATTAGAGCAGCAATCCTCAAAGGGGCCTTTAGGATCAAAAGTGAGAAATGCTGGTCTATAGAAACCCACCAAGGCAATTGCTTTTTCAGTATGAGAAGAGTTTTAGGTTATTTTTAATCCTCTGCTTCTACATATAAGTGTGACAAGTAGACAGATTCATGCATTATCTTTCTTCACTGCAGTTATCTGTGCTGTATGCCTCTTTGTGCATGAAAGAGAAAGGAGGAATTTACAGTTAACAGGAAAGGTGGGCTGTTTGCATCAGAGAAGCCTTGCTTTAGCACCAGGAGTCTGTGTGAAAGCCTTCAGCAGAGCAGTTGTAGAAGGAACACCTTGAATTTCCGCATCTTGTTTTCCCTGATTTTTGTCATTGCCACTTTCATCACTCCTACACCTCACCCCAGTCACCACTGCTGCTTTTCCCGACCTCCTGCTGCCTGCTTTGTGTTTCCTGTCTGATGGCTGGGTGCAGACAAGAGGAAGTAAACAGATCTCTAGGGGGTTCTGCTACTTCTTGGCTGCTCTTAATGCTGTTTTCTTCCTGTTGACGTAATCTACAAGAGAAAACTTTTGCTTAGGCATGGAAAGTTTGGAAGAAGCAAACTGAAAGGTAGCTGGCAGTGGCTGTAGAAGAAGCTGAGGAGATAATAGTTTAATTTTCAACCATTGAACAGCTCCTCAGCTTCCTCCTGCAGAGGTGCAGTGTGAGTGAGTTTTGACTGTGCAGTGGACTTAACTTGGTATGAAAGTTTAATTGCTCCAGTGCAGTGTTCTTTAAAGTATCAGTTCAGTGGAAGATTCCTTCAGGTTTGGGACTTGGCCTGCAGAATTTTAATCGTTCCTCAGCAAAGGAAGCTTAGAAAAAGAAAAATCTTTATTTTTTTAATTTATTTTATTTTTTTTTTATTAAGAACCTGAAATTGAGTAAATATATTGTTAAAATTTAATCTCATCTGCAACAACATCCACCCCCAACCTGAAAGTAGGAGAGAACAAAATCTGCCAGTGTTTGAGGATATGAAGATGTAATCATTGCAGATTTTGCTAGGCTACCAGTGAGCTGCTTTATGCAGCTCCATGATCCATAGAGCTAAAACTTACTATTAAAAATTACATCTCTATGTAGCATAAAGAATCACTGACACAGTAAAGTCAGAACTTCAGCTGTGAGATATAATCATAGTATGTTTTCAATGGTAATATTAAGGGTTCACTTAAAACTTTTACTATTGAAGTGTCCATTAAAGTGGTGAGTTTTTGCAGAAACTGCCATCTTAGAATTCTCCTGTTGAGTGGGTGTTGGTGTTTGTAACAATAACGTTGTTTTCATAATATGTGATGGCAGATTAGCACGCTTCTCTGCAGTGTTGTTAACAGTTGTAATTAAGGAATAAACAGTAAAGGGTGTCAGTCCGATGACAATTTCATCTATAGTGTCACAATACAAAATGTCACAAAATATTAGAACTGTTATATAACTACAGAAATATCAAATTAGGCTTTCATTCTACAAGCAGAGAAGTTAGGAAAAAAAACCCAAAACCTGGCATAGAGACCATTGCAGTTTTATACCTACTCTGTGCTCTGTCACAGAGACAACTTGGTAATATTGTCTTCTGTAACATCACAGTGTGGTTCTCAATCTGATTTAGCGGGAATGTCTATAGTTCTTAGAATTGCAGAGTTCACATGTAAAAAGCAAGTAATTGGAAGTTATTTGCTTGAGCAGTTGAGCAGACAAGAAGGGAAAAGCTGTTATACATGATGCCCAGAATGAGGGGATGGGTGAGCAGTTAGCTGCTAACAAAGATTAGGATTCATCTTGGTCTTTGCACCCATAAGAGAAACCACTTGAACTAAAATCTGGCCCCATAATTACTTATACGTGTGAATAATCTGGGTCTTTATCTCTTTGGACTCCACCTAAATGTGGGGACACAACGCAAATGGTCGCTATCTCCTGGCCCCTTTTGATTTGCCTGGAAGGAAAGCGTGCACTGTGTGGCTGACTTGGCTGCTGGGTGGTGAGGAGTTTAGTGTGCTCTGACAGGCACCTGTGAGCTATGTTAGTGTAGATTCCATGCTGCAGTTAGCTGCTCAGAGCATGTTTCTGATTATTTTGTTGTTATTGGGCAAAGAGATTAAAATGGAATCACCTTTTCTCTGCAGCATAGCTTTAGAAGCAATTGGACAAGTGCATAGAAAACTATATTGGAACATGTCCAGAAAAGGCAGAAATGAAGAGAGACATTTAAAGCAGGAATGTGTATAGGTGACTGCTCTTAGAGGTGAAGGCCTTCATGCTGGCCTAAGGTCTGAGATATTTATATACAAAAAGGCAACTGCACATGCCTGAAACAGTGCAACAATGTAGGGGCAGGGCAGCAGGGATGCTGAGGTGCAGGAGTGTGCATTGCCTGGTTTGACACAGACCGTGGGGCAAGCAGTGGGAGGAAAGAGCTACACAGGATCTCTGTTCTACTTTTATCTTGAGTGCACAGTTTAATTGCTACAGCTGAGCTAGCTTGCCACTTGCCTTTCTATAGAGACAAATTGAGAAAGCAAATGTTAAATTACGTGTGTTTTAAAAAAAAACCCAAACCAAACTCCCCTAAACTGTTTGATACCAGTATGGTTTAGTATCAGCTTTAAATGAGATCTTGAATGGGTATTCTTTACCACATCAAGGCTGTAACTTCTATGCAGTTATACCCTATCTTATCCCAAGCTTTTATATACAATATAAAGTATATATTGCATATGTTTTATCATATGTATATGTATCTTGTGTCATTTTTTGCACATCTTGAGTAAATATCGGGGTGTTTTTTCCATCAGAAGATAGCCTCTTGCTCTACATTCTTTACTTCCTACTTGCCCTTATGGGTTAAAATATATTCATACATAAGCTACAGTGGTCCTAAGAGCCTGTTGCTGCTTATGCTTTTCTGGTGGGTGGGGAAAAACAATTGAGAGAAGAGTGGAGAGGAAAACCAAAGGGTTTGTCTGCTTGTAAGTTAATCTTTGGGTATTCTTACAAGAAGAAATAATTAATCACCCTTTTTTAGGTTTATGCACAGATGAGTAACCACAGTACTAACCCAGGAGCACAGCCTGTTCACCCATCTTGTCACCTCTCCCATCACATTCCCAGGCTTTTTACTTTCTCAGTTATTCTGGCTGTGGGGGCAGTAGCAGAAGGCATGTTACTTTCCCCTCAGATGAGAGATTTCTTACTCTGCAGAATCTTTCTCAAGCCTATTAATTTAATTTGAGAGTACATATGAAATAATAAGATGGTTTAGACACATGATATTTGACATTTACTATGGTAACCTCTTGTCTGCATTTATGAGGGGTTGTGTAGGGAGCTAGATTTTAGGCTGAGCTTAAATTTCTTCATTTCTCTCTTTTTCACATAGAGCAGGTCAGGGATGTAGATGCTCAGTTTGAGCCTGTTGGTACTGGAAAAATTAGAAAACCAAATTTGAAATGGAATGTACTTTTAGAGGTTACATCTGAAAGAAAACATTATTTACTCCATAATGGTAATTTTCATAATATTTTAATAGTTGTGTTCAGATACAACGTGACCTTAAATATCACCCTAAATGCAAGCTGTTTTAACATATTTGTAATGCAGAAGTCTTCATTACTGTAATATTCTGTTTGCTCAAGGATTATAATCCATGGATATACTGTGTTACAGTCCAAATAAAGCTTTGATCCTATAGTCACTGTCGCTTTGATTTCAGTGTTATGTTACACATGTGAGTTGGATGTAAATAGGTGCCTGCTGTAGCCAAGTGCATGGACAATGATTAGGCCAGTAGTAAATACTTTGTTTAGATATGGTGCTTGTTTTCCTCTGGTCTGAAATATTAATCTGCTGAGTGCAAATCAGAATCTCAGAAGTTGACTGCTGAAAAATCCAAATGCATTGGATTACATTTGATTATTTGCACTTTTGCTATTGTTTCACAGTAACTGGGAGCTAAATCACTATGGCTATGTGATTACTATCAAGGTATGGATAGAGATACTTAAACCTGACAAGGAGGCAGGTGAAACAAAAAACCCCACAGTTCTTCAGTGCATCCTCCTGCTGTGTCAGGCTCTTTGTCTTTACCATAAATAATGTGATTTAATTGGGAATTTGCTACTGCCTTTAAACACAGCTGAAGCAGCTCATGAAGCTGCACCGCATTGTACCCATTGTGTCCGTAGTCCTCCAGTTGTATCTTTTTCATTGGAGTTTCTTTGCATATGGATAGGGAGTATGCTCACTTCTTCCCTTAAGTTTTTATCACTAGTGATGATGATCTTAAAAATGAACGTGTGGTGTTCTTTCTCCCTGCTCTCAGTCATATCACCTACCAGAAAGCCCTAATAGGCAACAAAAATAGTGTGAGACTGTATTTACATCACACTTTTGAAACAGATTCAAGCAGAGCCAGCTGCTGGAAGATTATTTTACAAATATATTGTGGCTTAATAAAAGGAAAAATTAAGTAAATTACAGTCTCCTTGACGAATTACATAGCGTGAGGCCGCAGTAAATTAGTACCTGCCTCAAAGCAGGGTTGGGAGACGGGATTTCAGTTTCGAGGCTTCCATGTAGTTTGTGTACGTTCCCAATAGTCATGGTGCTCTAACTGTCGCTCAGTACAAGCTTCCAGAGGATAATTTAAGCGAACCACACGCCTGCAGCTTTGTTAAGCGTGGTCTAACCTGAGCGCGGCAGAGCCTGCCCAGGGATAGGTTTGCTCCAGGCTGGAAAAGCCGGAGCCAAGCAGCAGTGGGAAAGGAAGAAGAGAGTGAGACACACACACACAAAAAAAATCATTGCTCTCGTTTTCTAGAGGGAAAAGAGCGGCGATGGCCGGGGACGGGTGGTGGGAACGGGGGGGGTGAAGGAGGGCGGTCCTCGTCGACCGGAGCTGGGACGCCCCGGGAAGCTACGGGCAGCGGGATAAATCCTTTGGAATTGCCCGTAACTGTAACCGTGACGATGGGAAACGAATCTGTACATCTACAGGGGAAGGATTTCTCTGCGTGAACGAAACTATCGCACTCCTGTCATTTGGGAACGATGTTTTGAGCGAGCTTAAACAGCTGGTTAACTCTTAACACTGTTTCCCGGCCGTTTCCGGGTCCACTTGGCTTTTTCCTCTATAATCAGCTTTCTTTTGCTGGATTCATTCAGTGATGCGATAATCCAATGTTGGTAATATCTCAGTTCATTAACATAATGAATCAGAAGGAAGAGGCTGATTATAAATCAGAAAGCTTCTATTTATGTGAAATATCTTGGCAACTGGCAGCAGTGAGGAAGACGGGAGAAGGGGTAGCAGACAGTTAACGGGACTTGAGGAAGGCGCTTGCGGGAAGTCTCGGGTGCTCTTCTGAGCGATTTCAACGCTTCAGCCTTTCCACAGGACAATCCTGTCCATCGTAGGGGGCTTCCAAGCGCTCATCCCTCACTGCGATTGGGCGAGGGTTTTGCTCCCTACCCCTGGTAGCGGGACAGCGCGGTGAGGTGGGGATGGGAGCGCTCGGCGGGGCCGAGGCTACTCCCAACACCGCGGCCAGCAGTAGGGAGAGGTGAAGCAGAGTGCCCGGCCCCTGCCCATCAGCTGGAGGGGCTTCTGCTCCCTACCAGGTCGCTTTTAAAGTTACTCATCAATCGCTGCGTTTGCAGAAGACCGCAAAGATGCAAATGCTTGCAGGAAAGGTCGTGTTTTGGTGGTGTTTCGGGGTTACAAACCCAGAACTGTGAGAGCAGCCCCTTCCCCTGCGCTCCATATCCAGCAATTCGTTGTCCCCGATGAGGACAACGAGGCGTTGCCCTAAGAAACACGCTCTTCCCAGGGTCACTTCTAAGCAGTTTTTCCCCGACTTTAAGAGTACTGGTGGCTTGAAACACCCACGCCAGAGAACTGTTTGTGTTCCCGATGTCCCAGGGCTGAGCGCACCACCTGGGAAAGAAAAAGAACCCTCCCCAACACAGGAAGCACAGGCGTCCACATGCACCTCGTTTAAATGTTTTTAATTGAGGGCACGTGTTGCCCATGATTCAATCAATCAAGCAGTTGCAAGAGAGAAATAAGAATAATGAGTGCTTGTGGCGTTAGCTCAGGTAGGGTTAGTGGCACAAGTAGACTAGGAGTAGTGTTAAACGGTCGGGTAGGTTTCCTGGAGGGTCATGGAGGACTGTAGAAGCAAGCTGGTAAAGAGTTTTTTTCTCCTTTTTGTGTCTTTACGGAGGACTTTAGTTGTGACACTGGGTTACCCTAGAGAGTTGCAGAGCTGGTGGCTGGGAGAAGGTAGGGTGGTAGTGAGAGAAGATTAGGAAGGTGAATGGTCTGGTGTGAAGCTCATTGTGGTGTAAGATCTGCTCGCCGGAGCACTCGGGAGAGCGTGGGGTGAGCCAAGCAGCTCCATCATTACAGCCCCTCGGAGCGCACCCCTGGGGTAGCAGCTCTCGCCCCTTCTGCCTGCACTGCCCCCAGGTGTCCCTCGGTGTCCCGCCCGGGATCGGAGCCGGCTGTCGGCGCGGCCCCGATTCTCTGGGGTATCCGAGAGCCACACCCGCAGGGGTGGCGAGGGGCGTTAGGGAACAGTCTGAGGAAGGACTACAGGGGCTGAGCGGCGAGAAGGGCGGGAGCTCGAAGGACTTAACCTCGAGAGGTGGCCGGGAAGCGGAGCCCCAACGTGGGGGGACCCTCGTGGGTGACATGAAGAACGGGCCGGCACCCTCGAGGCCCCGTGGCTCGCTCAAAGATAATGCAAATACTCGCGTAAAACGGCTTAAAGCGGCAGAAGGACGAGTCCTGCAGGCACCTGTGCGTCCGCGGGAACCCTGCGGGTAGGGAAAGGCATGTGTCAATTTAGCTGTCGTGTTGACTTAAGCGAAAGTGCTAAGCCATTCCTAAACCTAAGTCAATACAGACTTAAGCCAAAATTGTTATTAACGAGCCCTAATCTGATTTAAGAGCCTCCGAGTGAGCCGTGTCTACACGAGGGGAGAGGAGGCGTGTTGCCTTGCGGTGCCCGGTCCCTGGGGTGTTCGGGCAAATGCACCCCCGGGAGGAAGGTGGAAGGCGGATTCGGGACAGCGTGGCCTCCCGGGGAGAGCCAGGCCGCTGTTGTGCCGCCTTGTGATCTACCTCTGCGGGACAAGCTCCCAAAGCTGTTCCCAGCGCCGCGGGCGTGGGGTCCCCTTACCGGCGGGCGGTGTGGGGTGAAGCTGAGCCCCCTCGCAGCCCTGACCGGGGGTGGTGCCGGATCCCGCAGCCCCGGGCTCCGAGAGGGTCATACCGGTAGATTATGGGTTTTTTCCCCATCCCAGTGGGGCAGTTGAGCCCTCCACTCCACCCCCCAGTGGGGGCCTTTCTTTTCTTCCCCACCAGCTTTGAGCAGCCCTGTTTCAGATTGGCCTTTTTATGTTTGATATAAAGAATAGTTGTTGGCCAATTCCATCTTTTCATCGCTGCTCTCCAGGCCCGGGTCCAAGCGGCTTGTCAGATGCTCATTAACTCCCCCTTTGGCTCTTTCCAGTGTGTCTCCTAAGCTCATTGTGCCAAGAACTAGCGCTTCTTTCTCTTTACACGGCTCCCTTTCTGTGCTCCATCAGGGAGACAAATTACTTTCCAAAAGGGATCGCCAGGGATGGTTTAATGAGAATTTCTCTAGGGCTGGCCGTGGAAATCAATGTAGTTAACATTCGGTGCACTTAATTGGACTTTTCTCTTCTGCCTCCTTCAAAAAAACTCTGAAGCTATCCTGTTAATCTCTCATTTGTAATCAATTGTGTTGACTAAACAAAAGTCTAGGTCGTCCTTTCTTCCTGTCCCAGACAATCCTTTGTTGCCTCTAAATGCCTCATTCTTGAGTGCTCCTGGTCTTGTAGATGGGTCCGATTTTTGACAGTTCATTATTGCGCTTTTGTCCATTTAATCTCCCTTGCTGTGTTTTGCATGTGCATGCCTTAATGAGCTCCGTTGGCAATTAACATGTTTCTAGCAGCAAACTGGTTGCTCAGACGTTTGGAGAGCGGAGTGCAGGGAAAAGGGCAACGCAGCTGCCTCCGGGTTGTTCGCTTCCCGGTGCCCGGCGGGGCGCACCTGGCTGCTGCCCGGTCCCGGGGACGCACCGGACCGGGCCGAGCCGAGCTCGGCGGGGGGTAGCCCGACGGTGCTGGCTTGTCGCTCTGTACGCGGAGGCACCTCTAACCCACCCACCCCCCCGAAGCACCGGCCCTGCTCAATCTGTTGTGTGCCTGGCTGCGGTGCCGAGAGAGGGGTTTCTGTGCGGGTTTTTGTGTTATTATTGAGGCTTGCTGGCAAGAGTGCCGAAGTGTGAGCAGTCGTGGACAGCAGAAACATCTTGTGAGGGAGAAGATAATTGGAGGCTCTGGCGTGTGTGTGTCTGACAGAACCGCCCCTCCCCCGCGATCTGCGGCTTGTGTGTGCCGGGATCCGGGTGAGATCCCGGGGAAGAAGGAGGGGGTGAGGAGGCCGGTGGCGACCGCTTCCCGGTGCGCCCGAGGCCGGGGGACACCGGAGCGACGCCGGCGCGGGACGAGCTGCGCTGCCCAGCACCGCCGGGGTGACCCACCGGGCCGGCGCTGCACCCGTGGTGCCCTGAGGATGCCCGCAGCCGTGACGGGGATGCCGCTCCCCCTCTCACAGAGGGCTCTGTAAACAACGCCGCTTTTTATAAAGATGCGAAAGGAACGCGCTTCCCTCAGTTCCTTTCCCGGGAGCAGGTTTCGCGCTGCTCTCGCCTGTCAGGAGCTCTGGGGAAGCAGCCTGCGCGCTGTCTGGGGGGACCCGCTTTGGGCGCCCGCCTGGCAGCACAACCCTGCCCTCCTCCAGCGCCGCTTTCCCCGGCCCTGGCAGCGGGACCGGCTCTGCGGCTGCTCCCGAGCTGCGCACACCCCGCCGCTCGCCGCCTCCTGGACCCTGTCCTGCCGTGTGTCCCACCGCACAGTGTCCATTCAGAGAAGAGGGGTCCCTTCCCGATGCCTCCGGACCGGGGGCTCTTCCGCCCCGTCTGCTGGAGAAAGCCGGGCTCGGCTGGCGGTTCGCAGCCGCGATCCGCCGGTGAGGGGCTGGGATACAGCCCCTTCGCTGCTTGGGGACGGCTCCCCCCGCCCCGAGGCTTCCCAGAGCAGAGACTTACAGCGACGGGGTTCAATTTTTCTTATTTCTTTTTTTAATATAACCTGAAACTCTCCCCAAATCTGTTACAAATTCCACCACGATCTTTCCCCTCTGCCAGAACCACGGGCATCCTTTCCCGCTCCTCACCCGACGCAAACCGTCCAAACGCTACTTCTGGTACTTCAAATTCAAACCCCGAGCATCTCTGAACTGTCCCCGCTCCCTCCAGCAGGAGCAGGGGCCCCGGCACCCCCCGGGCCCGGCCCACTCCTCGGGGAGAGCGGAGCATCGCAGCCGATTAATGAATCCCGAAAGCCCGAGCGAGGGGTTGCCTCCCGAGCTGTGCTTGTCCTTGCCTCCCACCGTTTAGCTACTCAATTAAGCGGAGAAAGGTGAACTCCCCGTTACAACGTCCCCAGGCATTTTGGTGCCTTGCTCGTTCCCCTCTTCATTGGCAAGCCTGGCCCGAGCACACGCACACGCAAGGCCGGCTCCAGCTCCTTACTCCGCTAGAATAATATTGTTCCTAACGACGTGGCCGGAATAGACACTCGCATATTAAAAGTGAGGGAGGGGTGGAGATGAGAAGGGAATATTTAGTGTTATCCAAGTGCTTGATTATCCATATTCTGATCAAAAAGAGTTTCTGAGGCCTGCTGGGAGTGATTAGATTAATGTAATGCGGTTTGAAGGGTCTGTGTTTTCTCTCTTAATTTGGGTCATTACTCGGAAAGCAAGCGTGAGATCATTTTATCTGCATGCAGGGGAAGAGAGTCATTCAGCAGCGGATTTAACACGCCGTAATGAACCGACCCCGGGAAGCGGCGCTGGGAAACTCCGAACCACCCTTTGCGCAGCCCGCCGGGGGTCCCGCAGCGGCGCTGCCCCGTTCCCGGGGGGCGGCAGCACGAGGAAGCCGCCCGGTGCCCTCCCGCCCTCCTTCGGTTTCCTCCACAGCGCTCTGTGGGCCCCGGGGCAGCAGGGCTTGGCTCTCCCCGCCGTCGTCCCGGCTCCCGGAGCTCCCGCAAGCCGCATATAGCCGGCGGACAGCGCCGATGAGCCCGGTCCCCGGCTCGGACCGGGGCCGAGGTGGGAAATGAGACACCTGCGAAGGGTCGGTTTATTGTCCCATGATAGATAGATAGAGATATATATATATTCCTCACTTATTCGAGCGTACATTTAAAATGGAGATTTACAGACACGGATAAAGAGCGCTGTCCTGGCGGGGGGCGGCCAGCCCGGCCCCTCCTTGCCCGCTCCAGCAGCGCAACGCGCCGTTAAATAAGATTCCTCTTATATACAACTGCGGCTCCGGATCGCTTGCTACCGGCGGCTGAGCTCGCTGGGGAAAAGAAGAGAAGCAAAGGCTGGTTTGGATAAATAGTGCTGGCCTGGTGGAGCAGGTCCGAGTGGGACGGCGTGCAGGGCCCTTAGCTCTGCCCGCTGCGCCCAGGGTCCCGCGGCGGAGGAGCGCTGGAGACGCTGTCGTGCAACTTTCGGACGTGCTTTTTTAAATCAAAGTTTCTGCAAAATCCTTTCCCGCAAGTGACGCACGTAAAGGGCTTCTTGTCATTGTGGGTGTGCATGTGGAAAGTCAAGTTATAGATCTGGTGGAAGGCTTTGTTGCAAATGGTGCACTTGTACTGCTTCTCCCCGCTGTGGGTCAGCTTGTGATTCTTGTAGTTGCCTGCGAGAAAGGAAGAAGGTGGAAAAGGGGGTTACCGAGGGTGCCCAGGCCGCTCGGTGCACAGGTAAAGCCGGGCAGGACGGGTTGGGGGGCATTAGGAAGGGTCTCTGCCCGCCCGCCTTGTCAAACTCGGTCCCTGTCAGCGCGGAGCAGCGTGCAACTGGCACGGCACAAATGAGAGACAGGGTCAGCCCGGTGACCCGCGGCAAACGGAGGGGCTCTGGATTAGGACCAAGGCCTAGCACTTCTCATTTAAAAAGCATTTAGGGAGAACCATCAGCGGGGCCCAGCGATGCGGCCCCGTTTAGAGGGGAAGTAATTGGGAGCGGCGGCTGCTCCGGCCGAGCCGGGCAGGGCTCGCCGTGTCTAATTTCCGCTACCGATGGGCAAGGGCCCCAGCTCAGCTCACCTTTCTGGTGGAAGCCCTTGCCGCAGAACTCGCAGACGAAAGGCTTATAGCCGGCGTGGATGCGGATGTGGGTGTTGAGCGTGGAGCTCCTGTTGAACGCTTTCCCGCACTGGTTGCACTTGTGGGGTTTCTCCTGCAAGCGGGTGGGGGNGGGGGGGGGGAAGGAAAGCGAGAGGCCGGTCAGGGGGGGCTGCGGGGGGCGGGGGCCAGCCGCTTCCCCCCGCCTAGCCCCCCACCTACCTGGGTGTGGATGATTTTGTGCCGGCACAGGGTGCTGGCCTGGCGGAAGCCCTTCCCGCAGACCTTGCACACGAACGGCCTGGCCCCCGTGTGCACCGGCATGTGGCGGGTGAGGTTGTAGTGCGCGTTGAATACCTGCGGGGAAGCGCCGGGAAGACGAGGTCAGGCCTGGCCCGGCCGCTCCTGGGGTGTGTCCGGCCCCCCCCCCCCCCCCCCCCCCCCCCCGCCCCCCCCCCCCCCCCCCCCCCCCCCCCCCCCCCCACCCCCC